>JASDQU010739590.1:60325-79188 GCA_032191745.1 Picea mariana
TCATTGGTGAGATCTCTCATATGTTGTTATGCCATTCAACTCTTCACACGTACTTTCTTTTCCTCCATGTAGTTCTCCATTTCTAGATTACTTCCTTCATGCAATTTTCCATTCCTAGTTTAATTTCATTTATGCAACTAGATAAATTCAATTCAGTGGTGTGTTAGATTAATGATTATATTTCAGTCGTGTGTTAGATTAATGATTCTAATTTAGTCGCGTGTTAGATTAATAATTCAATTTCAGTTGTAGCTTAAACATTATATTAGATTAGTCTCACTTCAATCTTGCATATACTTTGCGTGTGCTTCATCAGTTTATGAACCCCGGGTTGACAAATTAGATAGTTGGGCAAGTACTACAACTCAATTAATACAACATTAGTTCGGCCCAATATAATGACTATTGTTCCCTTGTCACGATTGTTGTTCCTTTTGTTTTTCATTTGAATGGAACGATTGTTGTTCATTTTGTTATGATTGCTGTCCCATTGCAGGGGTTGCATCTCTGGAGGACGGGTATTGAAAACGAAAGGTAAGAACCTACGTAGGCAACAAGTAAAATGCGTGTGCCAGTGCCTACCTTTGGATGATGCATAGAGGTTATATTTTAAGACATCTTTAGAGCCCAA
The DNA here is from genome assembly GCA_032191745.1 of Picea mariana. Lineage (NCBI taxonomy): Eukaryota > Viridiplantae > Streptophyta > Pinopsida > Pinales > Pinaceae > Picea > Picea mariana. The sequence continues at coordinate 60,957 of JASDQU010739590.1, forward strand.
CATTTTGGCGTCGTTGCCGGGGAAGCATGATGGATTGAGGTATTATTTTTTATTTTTATTTTAATTCATGCAAGTGTGATCTAAACGTGTTGGTAAGGGGTCATAGAATCTTGTGACAGGATACTCCTCATGTTCTCCCTACCAACTAGGTAGAAGCAATTTCAATTTTTGCAAGATCAGTTTCAATTTCTGCAAGTGTGATCTAGATATGTTGGTAAGGGGACATAGAATCTCCTGAGAGGAGACTCCTCATGTTCTCCCTACCAACTAGGTAGAAGTAATTTCAAATTCTGCAAATTTCAATTCACACAAAATTAGTTTTAATTTTTATGATTTACATGTGTTGAGGGTCATAGAAGCTCGTGAGAGGAGACTCCTCACTGTCCCTGCCAACTATCAGAAACGTTTTAATTTCCGCAACTGTGAAGATTAATTTTTTTTTTCTGTTTCAGTAAGAGTGCTTTTATTCAAGTTTTTTTCATTTAGATTTCAGTTTTGGGTGTTGTAAGAATCTTTTTTTTTAACATGATTTAACAATGAATTTAAGCTTGTAACAACTTACGCAGATCCTAGCAAAAGTCGAGGTCTCCTATTCATTGGAAGAGGAGATCTTGACTGCAGCCGAAAGCTTATTCACTCCTCCCGAGGCAAACGAAGAATCAACATACGAAAAACCTTGCATGTTTAATGAATAATCATTAGGTGCGCAAGAGGGTGAGGAGGATAGCGAGGAGCTGTAGCATGATTCGAGTAAGACAAATTACACCTACAAAATTCTGATCGAACGCTGGTTTCAAGCAAGTACTAGGTTAGATTCATTTAGTTTTTCTTTTTCTTTTTTTAATTTACAGTTTCAACCGCTAATTTCACACATTCATACATATTCCCGACTGTCAATTGCTAAATTGAAAGATAACATTTTTTTGTTACTGTTGCATGCATGGCTACATTGGCTGTTTGATTACATGTAACTAATTTCTCATTTCTAATTAGCGTAGTGTAGGTAGGGTTTTATTTTCAAGTTTTTTTTGCTAGAATAAGTATGCTCTCCTCCACGCTTCGTGCGATCACGAGGATCAGAAATTAGGGTGACTATGAAGTTTTAGGAATGATAAATTGTTGACAATGAAAAATGCCCAATCCAATTGTTCGTCTTCAATTTCAAATTATATATCTCCATTTGCTAAACAAATTTATTTCTTTAATTGTTTAAATTTCTCTTTTAAATCTAGGAATAATACAAAATTAAAACAAAAATTAAAAAAATGTTGTTGTCTTAAACTAGTTTTCTAATTTTATTTATTTTTATTTTATTTATTTTTTGATTTAGAATGCAAATAAAAAAAAAATCTTCAAAAAAAATGCAGAAATTGAACTGAAGATATCTCACAAACTGGGATCTGGGTTCTTCTGATTTTTGGACAGGAAGTGCATTATGTTAGGATACAAAAACCCAGTAAATTTCAGGACAACTTAGTACACAGTTTTCGAGAAAATCAGTGTATTCGCCTTCATCCATTTCTCTTATATCTCGAGATCTGTGCATCAGATGGTTCTAATTTTCGGCGTGAAGATGTATTGGGACCGTAGGAACCTTCCCACAAAAATTCAGCCAAACCCAGTACACGATTTTTGAGAAAATAAACATCATCACTTCTAGCCACTTCTCTTATATCTCGGGATCCGTGCATCAGATGGATCTGATTTTTGGCGTGCAGAAGTATTGGGACCATAGGAACCTGCCCAAAAAATTCCAGCCAACTCCAATGTATAGTTTGTGAGAAAATTGTCTCCAAAGTTTGTTGTAGCAGCCCGCAACAAAAACAATAACAATAAAAAAAAATTTGAATGCAATTCATATCACAATAATAGAACTTGGTTGAGAGATCCGATTTGTTGGGCGGAGGTCATGGGATCCGTGCCACTATTTCAGCCACCTTCTTCTTCCATAATCTGCCAAATTAAATTCCCATTGCATGTCACAATAAACTTGCATGGTCTAGTGGTAATGTGTTGGAGTTGTTGCTATAAATTTGTGTTTTCAAATCTTGCACCCACCATTTTCGGGATTAACCCATTTTTGGGCAAATCCATAACCCAGGTCAATGCACATCTTCCACCTTAGCACGATCTGCTACAATTTAAAAATAACAATAAATAATAAATATAACAATAGATAAATAAAACTTTAAAACAAAATCTTTCTAGTTTACTTAATTGTTTTATTTTTCTAGTTTATTTATGAATAATTACATTTTAAAAAAATAAAAAAATAAAAATAAATAAAAATAAAAAACTCAAATCAAACATTCTAAAAATAAAAAAATTGCAAATGGATTTTCACATTTCCTGAAAACATCATTAGAATCATGTTTTTATCTTGTTATGCTAAAATGATTGTGAAGTCACTTCACTAGGTATTCACGAAGAGGATTGTCAAAAATGTGTTATCACCAACCGGTAAAAACACATTTCATTTTTTCATTTGGTTGATAACATTAGTATTAATTTCTGCACTTTATGTTTTTGATATTCTCACACTATTTGTTGCAGATTAGTGCTAACATTTTTCAGGTTCAAATACAATCGAATTTCTTGCAGAGGTGATTTTCAAAAATCACAAAACTTTTGAAAATAAAGACATGCTTTCTTGACTGCTTGAAGGAGTTGTTACTCATCATAAACATTATGACGTTTGTTGTTACATAAAAATCTTTTCATAAACCCATTTGTGGCATGAATGTCTTCCTCCATTTCTCCTTCAAAGCATATTGTTCATTCCTATGTTGAAGCCCATCTTCCATTGAATTATCTTTCATGACTTCACACATGCCTATATTTCTGAGTCACATACATCTCTTTAGCTTTTTCAGTTCAGTTTTCTTTGTCAATAAAACTATCCAGCTCCCTTTGCATGACTACATTGCCTTGCCATACACATTGTTACTACTGCGATATTTTCATTTATAGTCCTACCACTCTTTTTATCAGAACTCGCATTGATTAATGTGGGATTCCTTAAGGCCCAACTTTCAACAAGTTTTGCCCCATCGACCTCAACACCTTATCTAGGATATAGACTAGAGTCCATTTTGAGTACCTGGAGGCTTGCATGCCTTAATGGCAAGTTCTCTTGCTGATAATCATGGGAATACATCAATGTCCCTTGATTGTTAGATCTTGCAAGTGGCTCAACATTAGCTCATTCATTCACACTTCGCAAGATGTACTCGAGTACCTTGGCACTCATTGACATCAATGATGAGTTGCCTCGCATTGGTTAATGACATTCATCATTGGTCGGTAATCCAATGACTTCTTTTCATGCTCGACATCGACACATTCATTCGCATGATTAGAATTGTACCATCAAGTTTAGCAGCAGGTGAAAACTATACACTTTTCATGACTCTATCAACAGTTACAGCAGCATGACTTCAGCCATATGAGAGTACCACATTTCCACTTTCATACTTGCTCTTTTCCATGATTCATTCAGCAACACTTCAGATTCCTCCACTTCACATTCTCTGATCCAGCCGACAACAGTCGCCACTACAATAGCGATCACTTTTCACATGATCATGCAGCAGTGACATTTTCCATGCTCTAGCAACCACATCAGACATATTCCTATTTCATAGTTCATCAACATTTTGGGTAAGTGGAGGTATGTTATTTTCTAAACTTTAATCATGTAATTCCTCAACTTCTAGCAATGAATAATTTGGAAGATTCCCTCACCCAGTTCCCTTTCCTTTTAACATCCATGACTTATGCCACGTTGCATGAGGACATGCAACAAGTTAAGTTGGGGGGTAGGGGACTTTATTCACTATCATCACTCCACTTTTCCACTACCGTCATTCCATTTTTTTCATTTACCATAGTTATGAACATTTCTTTTCCAACGATACTCTATTGCACTTTGTTTCATAAGCATTGTTGTAAATATTGGCATGATTCACACATATACAAAAAAAGGGTTTTCTTATACTCAATTATGTTTTCCTTATGCACATTGATAGCATACATTTTCCAGTAAGAATATGGGAAAATTATTATCATAACAACAAGAGAACAAATAACGAAATGAATGTTGTTAACACAAGAACCAACATTCTTTATATTCATGGTTGTCACACAAGACCCAACCATAAGAAAATGCCAATTGTTACTCATGAAAATCCCATCCTGGAAACATTCATTATCATCACTCAAAGCCAATATTCAGATGCCAAAATTTCTTGAGAAGGTCCATGCATGGCTGCATGAGGACATGCAACAAGTTAAGTTGGGGGGTATGTTGGGGCTCAGAAATGTCCTATTTTCATCCACCTTTCCCTTCATCATTCTCCACATTTCATTGCCCCATTAACCTTTCGTGATATCATTTCCATAAATATACTTGGGTTTCACCTTATTGTTCTCCACTTTATTCATTTTAGTATTTAAAAAGAATTTGTGATTAAATGTTAGAAAATCTATATGTTTTCATATATATCTCAAATATGTGTGAGCTTTGTAATGTGTAGGAATATGAGAATGATTAATTCAAAAGGAATTCTCGCATACTTCCTCCACCATTTCAAGATTTGAGGAGATAATTCAAGCCCATTCCAAGGAGAAGATCATGGAGATTTGGTTGGAATATCTTATCCAAGATATATGAGAGATATGTGTGAGGATTTGAAGGGATTATAGTTTGTAATAATGGGAAATAGGTTGAGAGAAAAGTGGATCTGTAATAATGAGATGGTTATATTATCTTCAAGGCTCTCATGTATAAAAGAGAGTGCTCTCTCTTCATGAGGATTCAAGTAGAATAGGAATTAGAGGATTCAATTAATTAGAATTAGAGTAGCCATTAATGGTAGTCATTAGGATTCGAAAGAGAAAGGGATTATTAGCTTTGATTCATGATTTTGGTTTTCATGCTTTCATTATTCTTTTATAAAGATTCATTTGATTATTATTTATTCATTGGTGAGAGCTCTCATATGTTGTTATTGCATTCAACTCTTCACATGTTGTACGTTCTTTTCCTTCATGTAGTTATCCATTTCTAGATTACTTCCTTCACGCAATTTCTCATTCCTAGATTAATTTCATTTATGCAACTAGATTAACTCAATTCAGTCGTCTGTTAGATTAATGATTATATTTCAATCGTGTATTAGATTAATGATTCTAATTTAGTCATGTGTTAGATTAATGATTCAATTTCAGTTGTATCTTAAACATTAGATTAGATTAGTCCCGCTTCAATTTTGCATATACTTTGTGTGTGCTTCGTCAGATTACGAACCCCGAGTTGACAAATTAGATAGTTGGGCAAGTACTACAACTCAATTAATACAACATTAGTTCGGCCCAATATAACGACTGTCGTTCCCTTGTCACGATTGCTATTCCTTTTGCTGTTCATTTGAACGAAACGATTGTTGTTCCTTTTGTTACGATTGTTGTCCCTTTGCAGGGGTTGCATCTCTAGAGGACGGGTATTGAAAATGGAAGGTAAGAACCTACATAGGCGACAAGTAAAACGCTTGTGCCAGTGCCTACCTTTGGATGATGCATAGAGGTTATATTTTAAGACATCTTTAGAGCCCAACAATGTTATGACCGCTACTACCTTGGAGCAATTGTAGTTACAACCTCTTCTTAGACCTACCCCAACCATTTTGGAATTAGAAGATAAGACTAGGGTTATACCTGAAGGAATTTTAGATGATATAATGGTCACTTTAGCCTCATAGGAGTACCCAGTAGACTTCCTTGTTATCCACTCAAAGGATCCTACCAAAGGCCATCTCATCATTTTGGGAAGACCTTGACTAACCACAACCAATGCATTTATTGGGTGTAGAGAGGGAGAAATGACCATCTCAAACAAAATTTCTATCCAGAATCTCACCATATACCCTCCAGCCCAACCTATCATGGAGAATATATGGTGGCTTGAATGCCATATGAGAATGAGGACTGGGAAGAACCCATATTTCCAAGTGACCATGCATCAATGTTATCCATTGGAAACACTCTCATAGACCTAGGGGTAGCCTTCAATGTTATGACCGCTACTACCTTGGAGCAATTGCAGTTACAACCTCTTCTTAGACCTACCCCAACCATTTTGGAATTAATAGATAAGACTAGGGTTATACTTGAAGGAATTTTAGATGATATCATGGTCACTTTAGCCTCATGGGAGTACCCAGTAGACTTCCTTGTTATCCATTCAAAGGATCCTACCAAAGGCCATCCCATCATTTTGGGAAGACCTTGGCTAGCCACAACCAATGCATTTATTGGGTGTAGAGAGGGAGAAATGACCATCTCAAACGAGATTTCTATCCAAAATCTCACCATATACCCTCCAGCCCAACCTATCATGGAGAATATATGGTGTCTTGAATGCCCATACGAGAATGAGGACTGGGAAGAACTCGTATTTCCAAGTGACCATGCATAGGCACTTCAGGAGCACACAAAAAAAAATGTGTTAAACCAGTTCATTTCTGCTATCACATGTGTGGATTTTCCACAATCCTTTCCCCAATTTGAGTACATGTTTGGGGAAGAATTTCAGGAACAATTGGACTCATCCATTTTGTCTTCGACATCTTTCATTTTCGAGATAGAGGAGTCTACCACATCTTATACTATGCCCTACGAGATTAGTCCAGGTAAATTTTTACATATAAACTCTGGGCTAGATGCAGACCAACAAAAACAGTTAGTAAGTATCCTTAAAGAACAATCAAGAGAATTTTCTTGGGAATACACTGACATGAAGGGTATACACCCCAACACATTCATCCATCACATATATACTTAGGGTGAAGTAACACCTGTTAGGAAACCCTAGAGAAGAATGAACCCAACACTCAAAGATAAAGTAAATGAGGAGATCCAAAAGTTATTAAATGATGGATTTATTTATCCCATCTCCAATAGTAAGTGGGTATCCCCGCTTGTAGTGGTTCCAAAGAAAGTGACCGGGAAATGGAAAAATTGTGTTGATTTCCGGACACTCAACAAAGCCACTCTGAAAGATTACTTTCCTCTTCCTTTCATTGACCAAGTTCTGGATACCTTGTCTGGAAAGAAGTATTTATCCTTTTTAGATGGGTACAACGGGTACAATCAAATTCTCATAGAACCCAAGGACCAGGACAAGACCACCTTTACATGTCCTTGGGGTACCTATGCCTACAGGGTTTTATCATTTGGATTGTGTAATGTTCCTGCCACATTTCAATGGGCATTACTAGGAATATTTGTTGATCTTATTCATGACTGTGTGGAGGTGTACATGGATGAATTCACAGTTTATGGAAGAACTTACCAGGAAGCCTTAGATAACTTATAAAAAGTCCTTATCAGATGACAAGAAATGAAACTGTCTCTAAGTCATGAAAAATGTAAAATGTTGTTAACTGAAGGAGTGGTTCTAGGAAATCATGTTTCGTTTGAAGGGGTAAAGGTCAATCCTGCAAATATTGAGGTCATTATCAGACTTCCACCCCCCAAGACTCAGAAGGAGGTGAGAATCTTTCTTGGACATGCCGGATATTACCGACGGTTAATTGAAAATTTTACAAAGATTGTTGCACCTATGTTTGGATTGTTAATAAAGGATGTTGATTTTGTTTGGACTGAGTAGTGTCAAACTTCCTTTGAAACCCTGAAAGCTAAGATGTCTGTGGCACCAGTTCTTAGAGGGCCCAATTGGACTCTCCCATTTCACATATCTATGGATGCCTCTGACACTACAATAGGAGGAGTATTAGATCAGAAAGAGGACCAACATTCCTATGCCATTTATAGGAGGAGTTAAACTACACAGTCACCAAGAAGTAATTCTTGGCAGTTGTTCATGCTATCAACAAGTTTTTTCATTACATTACATGATAGAAAGTATTTGTACATATAGATCATTCTGCCATTATATTTCTCATGACTAAACTCATAACTAATGGTTGAGTGACTAGGTGGCTCCTGCTATTGCAAGAGTTTAACATCATCGTCCTTGACCGACCTGGAAAGGATAATTTGGTAGATGATTTTATTTCACGAATAAAAAATGAGGATGATGATATTCCTATAGATGATAGTTTCCCAGATGAACACCTTTTTTCCCTCTCTGTAAATACCCTGTGGTTTGTGGATATGGAAAACTATTTGTCTACTAGGAAGCTACCGTCTCATTTGTCACCTCATAAAAAGCATAAAATTATTACAAAGAGTGCTAATTACTCCTGGGTTGGCCATGAACTTTTTCACACAAGTCATTATTTGATTATTCGTATATGTGTCTAAGAGGACGAGGTACCATAAATACTACGAAGTTGTCATGATGGTCCATGTGGTGGCCATTTTTCTGACAAACTTACAACATATAAGGTGTTACATTCAGGATACTATTGGCTTAGCATTTTCAAAGATGCTACCAAGTATGTGAGGATTTTTGATAGTTGCCAAAGGATATGAAGACCTACGTCAGTTGAAGAAATTCCCTTGCATGCCCAATTTATTATAGAACCCTTCGAAAAATGGGCCCTTGACTTTGTAGGACCAATTTTTCCCATGTCCTGCAAGAAGAACTATATTTTGGTTTGTACAGACTATGTCACCAAGTGGGTAGAGGAAAAAGCCCTATTCAGGGCAACAAAAAATTCTGTTGTTGAATTCATTTACAAAGACATCTTTACACACTTCGGTGTCCCTCATGAAATTATTACAGACCAAGGCACTCAATTCAATTCCAAGCCGATGGAAGAGCTAACAGAGAAATATGGGATTAAACACTGTAAATATTCTCCATACCACCCACAAGATAATGGTGTTATCCACAATTTTGGTCATCGTGATGATGTTATAATGATGGAAAATCAAGCTCTTCACTAAGAACACTTTCCTGAGAAAAGTTACATTTGTCTGCTTCCAGAAATCACACTTTTAAAGGAAGTTCGCAGGCTGCATATATATTTTCCTACGAGAATTCATTATTCTCGCAGGCTGCATTAAGTTGGAGTGTGAGAAGTTCGCACTGTACCTAACTATTATGGTGCAAACATCTTCTAAAGGAAGGAGAAAAATAAAATCTCGAACCTTCTAGAAGGGGATCTTCTAGATGGATGAGTTGGCATTCTAATGGTTGTCAAATACTGGTTTTCCTGATATCTTGGGATCATTCCTATCCAAGTAACTAATCTATTCTCTCCTATATATTGAGGAGAAGGATCATGGAAAAGGTCAGAAGCAAACTAGCAAGAGATTTATTGGAGGATCAGTGGAAGATTGTATGAAGGACTGATGCTACAACAACTAGAGACACCAGCAAGGTCATCAAAAGTGGTTGATTTTCTTCATGCATGAGCAAGTGTGTGTGTGAGAGCTAGGAGCCATCGAAAGGAGATCTACAACATCAAGGCTCAGGTTGTAAGTTTCACTTTCTATCAATTTAATACAGTAATATGTCCCTTTCCCATAAAGATGATGTCACTTTATTACATAACTCCTTGATCATATGTATGGATTAGCTATTGGATATATTGATTTGCTTTCACTTCGATTGGTTTGTACTGTTGTGATTTGAATGGAACAAGAGCGTTGGAGCAAAGCTTGGAACAACAGAGACCTAAGGAAGCGTTCATAAGGTATGTTCATGATCCTTGCCTCTTAGTTCATTCAATAGTCTAGATCTAGGGAAAGAGTATTATTCTGTCCTGTTTTGTTCTAGATCCAGGTGGATCTAGGGAGATCGGTTTGTGTCCGCACTTACGGATTAATCCTGAAACAAAATTGGTGACTCCACTGGGGAACATTCCCTTTTTCTTTATGGTTTTTTGAGTTTTTCTGTGGCCATTTTCTCTTGCTTCTTTTTTCTCCTGTCTTGTCTGTCTTTGAGTCTTCAGGATATCCTGATAGACTTACTGGGTCCAGAAGCTTTTGTCATTTTTGCTTTCTCTTTCAAAATTTTTGTCATCTTCAGGATTTCTCGCACTGTGTTTAACTGCAGCCTGCGAGAACCATTCAGGTTCGCACCCTGCTCATAGGGTTCAGTGCGAGGTGTTCGCACCTTGCTCAAAGGTAGACTGCGAGAATCGTCAATTCTCGCACTGTGTTATACAGCTCACCTGCGAACAGTCTTTTCGAAATTTTTGAAATTGAGTTTTTGTCTTTCTAACTGCCCAGATCAGTTGAAATACATATCATGAGCTTATTGGATCTTTGATTTATACATTTCTTGCTTTTGTTTTCATGCTCAAACAGATTTAGGGTTTCAAGGTTTTTCTTGCCTTTGTAGCTTGACTTTCATTTCTTAGCTCTTATTGGAAATTTCCTTCTCTTTGTCTTCTGGAGTTGAGCGTGTCTGATTGGCTGAGAACCAGTGATTGGTTGAGAGTTAAGTGTTTGGTGTTTCTCATTTGCTTGTTGGTTCGAAAGGACATTTTCGTTTGCACTGAGAAGACTTTTTGGTTTTTTCTTTGTTCTTGCTTTCGTTGAAAGAGTTGATTGGGTTGTTATTGCTTGATTCTTTTTGATTTGATTTTCTGCTCTCTCGTTCATATAGTGCGAGTTCTTTTTGGAAAGTGAACACAATTGTTTTCTTCCATCAAATTGTTTTTGTCATTTGCAAAACATTGAAAATCAAATTTTAGGAATTGTTGAAGCTTTGAAAAGAAAACATAGTACATTGTCATTTGATGAATGATTGCTTGTATTGACACTTGAAAAAGGAAATTTTTCTTGTAATTCATGGTTGATTTAGAAAACTTCTCTCTCTCCCATATATAGGTTTCATTGAACAGAAAGTGTTATTTTTCATTTCCATTCATGCATTATTTGGGTCAGAGTCATACACACATGAGTTTCATTTCCGTTACCTTTGAGTAAACAACAGCTTTTAAAAACATTGCGTAATGTTAAAATGTATCTAGTAACTCTTTTCTAGGGTTCTTTTACACCAACATTTAGCTAGGCTAGTGCTTTGGAGTAGGAAGAGAGATACACTATCCAAAAGCTCAAAACACACAATATCATCTTGAGTTAGGGAGTGTTAAATTCCATTTGCAGCATATTGTTCCAGGAAGCCCTTCTAACACAAGGGTCAAGCACTAGGTCACATTGGTGTTGGCAGAGTTACTAACCCTGCTTTGTTGACATCGGTGTAGAGATTGCACGTATTACGGGGATCACTCCGAGGTATACCCACAATTATGAGTGGAAGCCTTTGAGTTGATTTTGGGCTAGATACCCTGCCCTTGCGTGTGGATCGGACTGACGACTGTTCCCCCAGGCTGTACTATTGTTTGTGGTGACCTTAGTGGCCTGTCTATCTAGGTTCTTACCCAAGGTGACTGTGGAGGGGAAAGTCTTCACGGTACCTGGAATTGACGTTGATCAAACTCACTCGGGCTCCTTGGAGGGTATACCCATGATTATGTGTGGGAGCTTGCACCAGGGCGTAAGTCTGTTAAGCAGGCCGTCAACATAACTTTTTCACCTTAGCCCCACCCCTTCTCATCTCGTTGTTGCGACGTTGGATTTCATCACCAACTAGTGGCTTCGATATTAGAAGGTATTATTTGCTTGGTGATTGCTTCCTAGTTTTTCTTTACTAGCACGTGTTGTTTGTTTCTCGAAGTTGACCATAGGAATTTCTTCGCGGAGCTTGTCACTTGTTTACAATTGCTCCCCCACGACGTTCACGTAGAATGCAAGGTTTATCTTCTGAACATCCAGACGTTTCTCAACCCTTGCCTACTAGTACACCTGAGGGATCTCCTCCTCAGAGTGAAGTCCCAGTTGTTACTTCACAACTCGTGCACACAGCGACACCTGAGGGTACCCCTGAAGGTTCTCCTCATCAAAGTGAAGTCCATGACGTTTCTACACCACCTCCACGGGTAGAACGCACTGATTCTCTAGAAGATTTTCAAATTACCAATACTAGAGAGGACTATCGCATTCGTCGTGGTGAACGACCTTTTGTGCGATTAAATTATTCTGACGAAGTAGTTGTTACATCTTCTGAATCAACCGTTGGGCCTTCTCATGGTGTAGTAGGCCGAGATCCTTTTTGGTTGGGGGATTTCCGATGAGTCCTTTTTGGTACTGAGGCACCTACCGTCTACAAAATCAACCCTCCTGTGTCTCCTGAGGCAGAAACTACACTAGATACTACCACTTATCGCTTTGTTCTCCCTCCTGAAATGGCCCATCTCGCGAATACTATGAGTGTTCAAACCGAGGTTCCTACAACTACTCTTTCTCCTATCAATACCCAACGAATGCCTGAGGTTAACCCAAATTTACCTCCTGATTACCATGCATTGAATGCTTCCAATCCAACACCTCCGCAAACCCCAGCCGGTTCTCCAGGTGGTCCTCCTTTTCCTGGGTATGATGTTCCTCATTTTATTTCGACTCTCCCTCCTCAACCTTTTCCTTCTGGCAATCCTAATCCTAGTGGCACTATCCCGACTATTGCAACAAACCCGCAGATTCCTGTTGGTGGACAGGGTGGTACGGTTCCTTTTCCTTTTCCCGGACATAATACAGTTACTACGCAACCTACGGTTGGCACACAACTTCTGGGTGGAACTATACCTACGATAGGGGTACCCACCTCACCTTTTGGACAAAACATACCTTCTGAATTGGCCCAGTATTGGAATCAACTTCTACAAAACTTTCCTCAAAATGCTGGGGGGCAGCAAAATGTCCCTACTATAGGCCAACCATATCCAGGTATAACCAACCCTATTTGGGGTTCGGGTCAAATTACTCAACCTCAGGTCCCTACCCAAACTCAAGGTTACAATCCTTGGGGTTACTATCCTATCCGGCCACCATCGAATCAGCCAGGGGCTTCCCTCTACGGACAGTCTGCTTATGGTCCTACTGGTTTTCCGACAGGGCTTCCACCCCAAAGCCATCAGTATCCACAAGTGAATCGGCAATTGCATTTTCTTGCTACTTTGGACTTGCCAGATTTGACTAGGATTTTGAATGATCCTATTCGTCACTCCCCCTAATGGCCTGCTATTCCTGCCAAGCTTCCGTCGGATATTCTGAAATTCGATGGCAAGGTGGGGGAGGATCCAAATAATCACGTGATGAATTTTCATCTGTAGTGTTTATCCAACTCTTTGATGGATGACTCCATTCGCCTACGTCTTTTTCAAAGAACTCTTACTGGTTCCGCTGTGAAGTGGTATATTGAATTGCCACGAGGTTTCTTCTCCGATTTTAACACCCTGGCTATGGCCTTTCTTACACATTACCAGTTGCCGATCCATTATGATACTGGGACTGAGATTTTAACTTCTATTAAACAAACTAAAGGCACTCACATCTCGGATCATATACATGAATGGAGACGGATATGACGTCTCATCAAACTTGAGCTCCCTGATCAGTTACTGGCCAAATGGTTCACAAAATCCTTTGTGAACGAGATTGGTAAAGACGTCGCCATGGGTGTTGTTGTTACGGAGGAGCAGGCTATAAGTCGTGCCCAATATCTTGATCTCGTTTATTCGCAAACGGGAACACTTTACGACTTGCTACCTGAACTACCCCGTCTTGGTACTTCCAGCGCTTCAACTACTCCAGCTGCCTCACATGCCGCTGATGGTGTGATTGGTTCTACTCATACCCACTCACATTCTGTTTCGAATACAACCCCTAAATCTACATCTTCTAACGTTCAAAATGCTCCGTCTCCTGCCCCTCCCGCCGGTAAAACCTCTGAGGTGAATGCTGTTCAATCTACTCTGACTGGTAAAGGTAAATCTAAAAAGGGGAGAGGCAAGAATAAGGGGGGTAAGAATAATAATCCAACAGAACAAACTACAAATGATCCTGTTGAAGAGCAGGATAAGCGCAAACCGCGGTATCCTTGCCTTATCTGTGGTGACGATCACTATACAAAGGATTGTCCTCAACGTGCCGAAGTTACTAAGTTCCTTCAAGGAACGCCAAAACCACCTACACCGGCTGTCTTGTCTCAACCCTTCCCATCTCAGCAACAGGCCTCGTTGGTCATCCATGACCAACCCTCTACTTCTACGACATCATATGTTTTGATGTGCACTAGTGATTCTAAGAAGAACGACGTTGCAATCGCAACTAGAGCTAAAGACTATACTCCATCTAAGGAGAAGGTTGACGATTTGCCTCCTGATTTGGTGCAGCCCTCTCCACCGAATACACCTACGAATGATCCTCTTCATCTCGAGCGACCGAGTCTTGATACAGTCCTACGACCCCCTAAGGGTGTTGTTCTCAAGTCGGCTTTTAATCCTCATGCTTGTGCGGCCCAAAACTACAGTATTGTTGAAGATCTGGCCCAAGCACCTTCAACGATGTTTGCCCTTGAAGTCCTTTAGTCTTGTCCTGCACAATGAAGGGCTCCGTTGAAAGCTATAGGTGGAATTGATCCTACAGATTCAAATTTGATAGTCTTTGACTTGAAAGAACATGTTCCAAGGTTACCTCCTCAACTTGCATTTCAAATACAAGTTGTTGTCGCCGGCAAGAACATTTTTCGAACTGTTATAGATGAGGGTGCCTCTACGTGCATAATGTCTCTTGCTTGTTGGAAAGCCATTGGCTCTCCTCCTTTAAATGAATCAAAAAATACTCTGAAAGCCTTTAATGGCTCGTTTTTTAAGCCTTACGATGGTCTTTCATCATTGCCTGTCACTCTAGAAGGTAAGACAGTCCAAGTTGAAGTGGAAGTTTTCGATGCTCCCTTAGATTACAATCTTCTTCTTGGCCGTAGCTGGGTAGATTCTATGCTGTGTCAACACTTTTTCGTGTCATACGATTTCCTCACGAGGGAAAAGTTGTTACGGTTGATCAACTTGCCTTCTTTAATTCTGATACTCATACTGGAAATGTGTCGTTCATAGCTAAAACCCCACCGGGTTACGAGAATGTTGGAGTCGGTCTTTTAAAAGACTCTTCGTTAATGGTTACTTTTCCCATACCACCACCACCCGATATTCTACGCCCATCAGTTTCTTCTATCAATATGATCTCCGCTATGCCTCATGAGCTTCCGGTGTCTTTTGACCCTTGGATAGTTCCTGATCCAGGAGATCATACTCGTTTCGGTGATGTCATGCCGTTAAGTCCGGTTGAGTCAGCTTATCAAGCCATTCAATCGGCAACCCCTTCTTCACCCTCTCTTGAGGATTTGTCTCCCGATCCTTTCTGTGTTGTTTTCCCCACTGACGATATGATCATGTCCATCATGGAAGACACCCCTTGGGACGATGGACATCATCGTTCCATACTGTTTCTGGAACAACACACTCTCGAGAATTACCAGCGGATTTCGACTCCGTCGACCGTTGTTGTTATATCGACCGTTCTTGGATCTACACGCGATGTGTTTGCAGAAGGGAACCTCAGTAATATTTCTCCCATGATACCCATTGATATTTCAGTTAAACCTAGGATAGTTGAAAATGTTCACATTGGAGCTTCGTGTTCTCCAGAGGAAATTGTCACTTATACTGCTTTGTTCAAAGAATTTCGTGATATCTTTGCCTGGAGTTACGAAGAGATGCCAGGTATCGACCCTGCCATTGTAGTGCATGATATTAAAACGTACCCCAGAGCTAAACCAGTCCGGCAGTGCCTCCGTCCTGTCCATCCACGTAAAGAGACAGCCATCAAACTCGAAGTTGAAAAACTTCTCAAAGCCGGTTTTATTTATCCTGTGGCTCTGACAGAATGGGTTTCCAACCCTATACCGATTGATAAAGAAAGGTGGTAGTATACGTGTTTGTATTGATTATCGGGATATTAACAAAGCCTGTCCGAAGGACAACTTTCCAACCCCTTTCGTCGACCAGATCGTTGATGACTGTGCCGGTAGTGAAATCTTTTCTCTCATGGATGGATTCTCCGGCTATAATCAAATTAACATCGCTCCTGAGGACCAACATAAAACTGCTTTTATTTGTCCTTGGGGTACTTTCCCCTACAGAAAACTTCCATTCAGTCTTATGAATGCGGGCGCGACGTTTCAACGTGCTATGTCTTATGCATTTCACAATATAAAGCATATCATTCAACCTTATTTGGATGATTTGCCGGCTCATTCTTTACGTTGAGTCGATCACCCTAATCATCTCCGAGCAATTTTCGTTCGTTGTTGGTTCTATCACATTCATCTAAACCCTCATAAATGCGTATTTTGCGTAGAGTCCGACCGTCTTCTCGATTTCATTGTTTCACGTCAAGGGATCCGGGTAGATCCTATTAAGGTTGAGGTGATTCTTAATCTTCCTCCTCCTTCTTCATTGCGCCAGTTACAAAGTTTGCAGGGGAAAGCAAACTTTCTTTGTCGGTTCATCCCTAATTACGATGAGATTACTCGTGGTTTTACATGTCTTCTAAAGAAAGGTTCAGAGTTTGTTTGGGATAAAGTTGCCAACAACGTCTTTGAAGCTTTGAAGTTGTCCCTCACGAAAGCTTTGCTTCTTTTCCCTCCTGATTATAGTCGGGATTACTTTCTTTATCTTGTGGCTTCCGAGTATACTATTGGCATGGTTCTCATTCAGGAGGATGATGCACACGATGAACATGTTATATATTACTTGAGTCAAAGTCTCACTTCCACTGAAATCAAGTACCAACATGTTGAAAAACTGGCTTTGGCTGCTGTTCAAGCGGTTCAATGTTTTCACCATTATATTCTCTCCAGGAAAACTATAGTGATTTCACATTGTAACCTCATGCAACATATTTTGACACGTCAATTGCTGGGGGGGAAGTACTCCAAGTGGATTGTCATTCTCTAGGAGTTCGACTTGGAATTCAATCGCGCCACGTCGAAGAAATCCTTAGTTTTTGCTGAGTTAATTTGTGATTTTCCCCACTCTGCCACGGAAAATGTAGTAGTCGATTCATTACCTGATGAATCGCTTTTCCTTATCAACACTGATGATATTTGGTATGGAGATATCATTATATATCTCCAGACTCAGACTTTCCGGCCTGCTTTGTCTAGCAATGAACGACGTCGCATCCGTTATCAATCACGTCAATATATTATCCTTGGAGATACTCTTTACCGTCGAGGCATTGACTCTATGTTTCGACGTTGTTTGACTTTTGAGGAAGCCGAGAAAGCCTTGAATGACTACCATTTCGGAGCATGTGGTGGTCATATGTCTGGGTATGCTACTGCCCAAAAAATCTTACGTGCAGGATATTTTTGGTCTTCCTTGTTCAATGACTGCATTACTGCTATTCAGAAGTGCCATGCCTGCCAGACCTACAATCAGAAAATTTTGTCGCATCCTGCTCCCCTTCATCCTGTGGTCTCAGTAGGTCCTTTTGCAAAATGGGGCATTGATTTCATGACATGTCACCCTCACTCGGCCGGGGGGCATGGTTATATTATTGTAGCTGTTGATTCTTTTACAAAATGGGCCGAGGCGATGCCAACATTCGATAATACTGGAAAGACTGCAGTGTTATTTCTTTTCAACCATGTCATAACTCATTTTGGTATTCCTCAGGCTATCGTTACCGATCACGGTAGTCATTTTAGGAATTATATGATGTCTGAACTTACAGAAAATTTGGGTCTTCGTCATGATATCTCAACACCCTATTATCCGCAGGCTAATGGCCAGGTCGAAGCAGTCAATAAGGTTCTTATAACTATGATTCGATGGATGATAGGAATACATAAAACCAGCTGGCACACGATGTTGTTTTCGGCATTGTGGGTATATCGGACATCTGTTAAGTCCGCTACGGTATTTACGCCCTTTCGATTAGTTTATGGTATGGAAGCCATTCTGCCAATAGAATGTGAGATACCTTCTCTGAAGCTAGTTGTCAAACTCTTACCCAATACTTATGTTGAAGAGGAACGTCTATTGTATCTGATGCGATTAGATGAGACTCGACGTGACGCTACTCTAGTAATAGAAGGCCAAAAGAAACGCGTCAAGGCACAGTATGGCAAGCATGTCAAGCCTCGCATTTTCTCTGAAGGTAATCTTGTTCTTCTGTATGAACAAGATAAAGATGTCTTAGGGGCTGGGAAGTTCGAACCGATGTGGCGTGGTCCTTATATTGTTCGCAGAGTGTTGGAAAAAGGAGCGTATGAGCTAGTTGATTATGATGGTATACCTTTGACTGAATCCAGGAATGGGTTGTGTTATCGCACGGTTTGTAGGAAAGGTTA
>JASDQU010739590.1:86438-99539 GCA_032191745.1 Picea mariana
CCACCTATCCCCCCTCCGATATACTGCTCATCGCTTTCGTTTACCGCCCCCACCTCTCACTGACACTTTTCTTCCACTCACCTTTCCTTTCCCCATCATTGTGTCAACGCCCCTCCTCATTTATCCCTACCTCCCATGTGTACCCCACTCTTGTCTCATGTCACATCCCTCTTTCCACCTCCGCCTCTCACCTCCCGCCAGCTGTCTCCAATGTCATCTCCACCTATATGGTTGTCCCCACTCTCCCTTCGCCACCACACCATATGTCCCTACTGCATCGTTTCCATGTCTTTCTTCCATTCCACAAAATGTGTGTCATATCATGCTAGAGTTGTACCAGTCACCTCACCCGTTCCTCCTCATCAGCATCCACGGACGCCAACCAATCTTCCCCATATGCATCCAATAAGGCATAGAAAGAGAAAAAAAGACAACCATGTCTCCAAGCGCGGGGGTTGACTCTATTCTCTAATTTCCTAATGAATCGGTTAATGTAAATAAGGAAGGGTGAGACATCGTTTCCTCCCTTAAATAGAATGCCAGAAAGGGACAAAGCAGAGGGGTATGCTGTCATTCTAGACTGAAAGAGATCGCGTCTGATAGAATATTGCATGGGCAGTCTGACCAACATCTGCATGTGCATCCAGATAGAGAAGCTCATCAACGTAAAGCCTTGAATGTATGACATGATTTCATTTCAAGCAACAGAGCGAGTTCTAAGTATATCTAGACATTTTTTCCATTTTGTTAGTATCGATGGTAGAGCTAAGCTCCCAACTGTAAAGTTTTAGCGAGGCCTCTGGTTCTCTAGTTATAGAATAATATCTGAGACTTCTTGTTTAATGGTAGCCAACATCTTCCTTAATATTTTCTTCTGACTCTTAAAGCATGGGCATGGATGATCCAGTCGGGTGTTGTATGACTGTATAATGTAGGTTTGATTATATTGGTTATGGTAGAATTTTAAGTTTCTTGAAGTTTTCAGGTCTGAGAGAATCTCATATCTGAGACTTTTCCTCCAAAAGATACTAGAAGTTCGGATGTCCAGAGAAGACTTTCATTCCTCCATTGTTTTTCCTCCACCTACTCACCACTATACAAACTTACTAGCCTAAGTTAGATCAAGACCTCACCTAGCTTTGTATTTCCAACCCATTTTTCTGAGTTAAAACGATTTTTTCTGAGTTTACTCTCATTCAATCACCCTTTGTAAACAACCTGTGACACATAAACTGATGGGTATTAGGCTTACTCCTGCTGCAATCCAGGAGTGACTTCTGGTGCTAACATTTCTGGTGTCGTTTCCAGAGACGAAGTTGAATATTTTCCCCGAGATTGAATGACATTGAACCTCTGATTCTGAAGGTACATCAGGCATTAGAGCCCTCCAAGATTGCTACTATGCACCTGGTAACTCCATTGTGATGACTCCATTGGGGAACCTACTATTTCAGTTGTGGCTTCCAAAGGTAGGCATCTAAGGTCTACCCCTCAGTTTCCCTTGACAACACCTGAAGCAGATCCAGAGAAGCTTATTAGAAAGGGAAAGGCCCTCATAGAGGGAGCTTCTACTGCTAAACCAAGTATTTCTGATAGTTCTCATTGCCCTCTATTTGGGACTCCAATATCTGCATCTCAGTTTCCTATCAGACCTCTTGTTGGAGTTTCTCATTTTTTAAATTTCAGGAGTGTTCCTGTTGATTTTTCTCCTTCTGATCTTGGATTAGAGGAAGAGGTATTTGTCACTCCTATCTCCCTTGGTGTTGCAGCCTGGTCTAGACCTAGGAATTCAGAATATTTTCCCACTCTAGGCTTTACCATCCCTTCTCCTATTACTGTTGGTACGATTGTTCCCACACCAACCTATGTCCCCTTAATCCTTGTAGCCTTTGCTTCAAATCCTTTGTTGATCCCTTTCCCTCTTGCAATATCATTTCCAATCTCCCTAGGCCAAAACCCTTCTCCCCCCAATTCTCCTCCACCTAATATCCCTATGGCAGGTTCTCATCCCCCTATAAACAGAATGCATGCCATAGTGGCTGTGAGGTATGCCCCTCTGGTCTTACCTCAACCCATGAATCCTCTCCCTGCTAGATATTACTTGAAGTATATTCCTAAATTCACTGGAGAGGAAGATGTAACTATTGAAGAGCACCTTCCTGCTTTATGCAGTTATGCAGAAAACCTGAACATTGAAAATGAAGATGTCTAGATGAGAGTCTTTGTCCAAATTCTTGATGGTGACATGAGAAAATGGTTTAGGGGACTGACCCCTCGATCTATTGTTGGGATTGAAGATCTATATAATGCCTTCTTGAGACAATGGGGAGATAAAAAGGATTTCATGTATTATATGATAGAGTTTGGGTCATTGAAGAGAAAGGAAGGAGAGTTTGTCTCTAACTTCTCCAAAGGATTCAATAAGATCCCTGCTGAAATAAAACCCTCAGAATCCTTTGCCAAAATCACTTATGCTAGTGCCTTTGACCCCTATTTTTGCCTCCTAATCAGAAAAAGAAGAGCTACTTCCTTGGCTAACATGCAATATGCATCCCTGGAAGTAGAATCCAATGTGTTGGTAGTTGATAGGCTCATAAGAAAGTCTGACCGAGAAAAGGGAAGGAGAGGAGCTGAGACCTCAACCTATGGTTCTCCTGCATCTAACCCTCAAGTAGATGAATTGACCAAAATGGTAAAGTATCTGTCTGCAAAGATGGAGAAAATTAAAATGGAGGGGAAACAGACATATAGAAATCCCCAAAATATTGATAACAGAGGCAAATTCAGAAGTCCAAACAACAATGCTCCTCGGATCATGCCAAGGGAGCAAAGAGACAGAGATAAAAGTGATCATAAAATCTAGACTCCTCTCCAAAAAAACCTTTTTATTGATGAGGAGAGGGGAGAAGAAGAGCTTGACCCTATAATTCACTATATTGGAGACACCTCCCCTTTTCCACATTTGACTCAATATGCCTATGAGGAGTCCCTCATGAATAGTCAAATAAATGAGATGAGTAAAGGAGAAAAGGCCAGCAATAGTCCCAATAAATATAACCTCGGGTCAAAGAAGAAAGAAATGCAGTATGACATCCCTGATCAACCTCTCATAGAAAAAAATCCTACTAAGCCTACAACAAATATCGCCAAGGAAGGGAAAAGTTAGAATCCCTTGCCAATAACCAAAGACCCTATCCCAGAGGTGAGAGAAATTATGAAGCCTCCTTCCACCTTTAACTTTGAGCATGAAATTCAAAAAATTAGAATTCCTGTGCCCATTTCAGAGCTGGTCAAACATGAAGATTTCAAAAGGTCCCTCTCCAAGCTATTGCAACCCAAACCATCATCCCATTCCATAGACTCAGTGAATCTCCAAGACGAAAATCCAACAATCATCTTAGGTCCTATGATAGAATATAAAGATGACTCATCCCATCCCTTCTACACATCACTGAACATAAATGATAAGGTGTTGCATAATTGTCTGATGGATTCAGGGGCTTCCCATAATCTCATGCCCAAAACTGTCATGGAAAAACTCAGGTTGGAAGTCACAAAATCTTATCATGATTTGTATTCTTTCGATTCAAGGATGGTGCATTGTCTTGGGGTCATCAAAGATCTAGTGGTAACCTTTCTCCAGCTTCCCATGGAAAGTGTGGTCATGGATATTGTGGTAGCTGATGTACCTCCCAAGTTTGACATGCTATCGCCAAGATCTTGGATTAAAAGGCTTGGGGGGGCA
The DNA here is from genome assembly GCA_032191745.1 of Picea mariana. Taxonomy (NCBI): domain Eukaryota; kingdom Viridiplantae; phylum Streptophyta; class Pinopsida; order Pinales; family Pinaceae; genus Picea; species Picea mariana. The sequence goes on from JASDQU010739590.1 coordinate 90,184, forward strand.
CTACAGATGGACCTCACATATGATACCATTCCAGTCTTTGGAGGGGAGCATAGAATACTGTATAGAGAATCTCAACTGGCCTACATTATTAGTGATGAAGCAGACCCCACAAATCATCCCATCTTTTTCCTTGATACCGATTTGGGATCCATCTTGTTGCATCTCAACAACACCCCTCAGGCTCCTCTTCAACTCAATAAGCAACTAATTAACCCCCACAAATATTTTTCCCCACTTACTTCTGTATGGAAAATGTTCTTTGATGGAGCTTCTTCTAAAGATGGTGTTGGCGCTGGGATAGTTTTTGTTTCCCCTGTTCATGAAACTANAGAGAATCTCAACTGGCCTACATTATTAGTGATGAAGCAGACCCCACAAATCATCCCATCTTTTTCCTTGATACCGATTTGGGATCCATCTTGTTGCATCTCAACAACACCCCTCAGGCTCCTCTTCAACTCAATAAGCAACTAATTAACCCCCACAAATATTCTTCCCCACTTACTTCTGTATGGAAAATGTTCTTTGATGGAGCTTCTTCTAAAGATGGTGTTGGCGCTGGGATAGTTTTTGTTTCCCCTGTTCATGAAACTATATCTCTATCATACAAGTTAGAGTTTGAAGCTACCAATAATGTGGCAGAGTACGAGGCTCTTGTTTTGGGCTTAAGGGCTGCAAAGGACATGGGAATTAAATAAATATCTGTGTTTGGAGATGCTGAGTTGATTATACAGAAGATCAAAAATATTTATCAGGATAAACACCCTCAACTTAGGAGTTACAGAAACAAAGTCTGGGACCTCATTGACAGTTTTTTCCTGTCTTTCAATATATCATTTATTCCAAGAGGAGAAAACATTATGGCTGATTCCATAGCTATTTCAGTGAGCAATTTCAGAGTCCCTCTGCCACCCAAGCTCAGGTATGATACAGAAGTGAAATACAGGCCCTCCATACCTGAAAATGTCAAATATTGGAAGGTTTTTTAGGATGATCTTGAAATCAAAAGATTCTTGGAGACTGTTGAGGAATTCTCTACATTACACATTGATCAAGACCCTGCTTATGAAGACGATCCCTATGCTGATGAATTTATGAACAAGATTGTTGATCATCATATTGTTCAGCTGCCTAGCAATCACATTCCCAAAGGACTAGTTCCTTTGGAAAGGCTTTTTGATAGAAATGATGTGGCAGTAAAGGGAAAAATCTTAAAGGATGATGTTGATGTGGCTGAGTGCAATATCGACACATGGGAGAAGCCAAATCTTGTCAAAGGAGCAGAGGATCGACTATACTGAGCTATTAAAATAATTTGTTGATGTATTTTCTTAGACTTATGAAGACCTCAAAACATATGACATCGACATTATAGAGCACGAGATCCCATTGAAAGAAAAATCCAAACCATTTAGGAAGAAGCTAAGATATATTAATCCTATGGTGTTACCTGTCATGGAGAGGGAGGTAAAGAAGTTTTTGGATTCCCAAATCATTGTCCCCTTGATATATTCAGAATGGGTAGCCAACCTAGTCCTGGTGAGAAACAAAAGCGGAGAAATTAGACTCTGTGTCGATTTTGGAAATCCGAATAGGAGCTCAAAGAAGTCCAATTACCCCTTACCAAAGATGGAACATATATTATAAAGGGTAACAGGTGCATCCACAATTTCCATGATTGATGGCTTTTCTGGCTACAATCAGATCTTTGTTTTACCTAAGGACAGAGAAAAGAAAATCTTCACCACTCCTTGGGGTACATTCATGTATGTCAAAATTCCTTTGGGATTGATGAACGTAAGAACAACATTCCTGCGAGCCATGGACATAGCCTTCATTGGAGAAAAAGATAAATTTTTGGTCATCTATTTGGATGACATAACGATCTTCTCCAGATCTGATAAAGATCATTGCTATCATCTAAGAAAGGTCTTCTTAAAATGCAGAAGGTTTGGTCTCTCTTTAAATCCCCAAAAATCATTGTTTTCCATGAAGGAAGGGAAATTAATGGGCACATTGTATCAGCTGAGGGAGTCAGAATTGACCCCAAAAGGGTCGAGGCAATCCAAATCTTATCACTCCCAAGGTCCAAGAAAGAGGTCCAGTCTTTTCTAGGCAAGATTAACTTTCTAAGGAGGTTTGTTTCAAATTTTTTGAATTGGTGAAGCATATCACAACCATGCTCAGGAAGGGGAATGAAATAAAATGGACTACTAAACCCAAGGAATCCTTCAGCCAGATTAAGAAAGCATTGACTGAAGCACCTATGCTTATCAGTCCTGATTACTCTAAAGATTTTCTAATTTTCTCTTTTTCTTCATTTGATATAGTGGTAGTTGTTTTACTACAAAAAATACTGAAGGATTGGAACAACCTATCTCCTTTTTTAGAAGGGAATTGAGGGATGCAGAGATCAAATATAACATCATGGAGAAGAAATCCTATACATTGGTGAAAGCCCTTAAATATTTCATAGTTTATGTTCTTCATTCAAGGATTATTGTACATGTCCCTTCATCTACTGTGAAAGACATTCTCATTCAATCGGACATAGATGGGAGGAGGAGCAAATGGATTTATAGAATCCTTGAGTTTGATCTGGAAATAAAACCTACCAAGATAGTTAAAGGTCAGGGGTTAGACAAGTTGTTGGTTGAATCTAATTGTGAACCCTTGGGGGTCAACTTCATCAACATTTGTTCAAAAAATCAGCAAGCTAAATGGTCTGATGGCAATCCTCAGGTCACCCCTCCATTGGAAGAATGCACCTGGTAAAAAGATATTATGTTTTTTCTGAAGAAGTTTAGGCCCCCTAATGGTATAGGAAAAATCAAGGCAAGAGATTTAAAACTAAAAGCAGTTAGGTATTGCCTTACTGACCAGGTCTTGTATTGGAAATACCCTCTAGGAGTGCTTCTGAGATGTCTAGACCCAAAGGAGGCCCAAAGAATTATGTTTAATTTTTATAGCAACCTATGTGGGGGACACAATTTCTGGAAGACCACAACCTACAAAATTCTCAGGGCTAGGTACTACTGGCCCACTTTATTCATCGATGTCTACAGAGAGATCAAAGCCTGCATCAAATGTCAAAAATTCTTAGGAAAGTAGAAGCTCAAGTCCTTGCCACTTAAGCCAGTGGTAGCTTCAGCACCCTTTCAATGATGGTGATTGGACTTCATTGGGGAGATTCATCCTACTGCAAGTGGTCAACATAGATGGATATTAACTGCAACATATTATTTCACCAAATGGATAGAAGCCATCCCCACCAGGAGTGCTTCACACAAGGTAATCATTAGTTTCCCAGAGGATATCATAGCAAGGTTTGGCTGTCCTAGAAGAATTATCACTGATAATGTTGCATCTTTCAAGTCTGAGCCTTTCATCAAGTTCTGTGAGCAGTTTGAGATTTCTTTAATTCACTCCACTCCTTATTATCCCCAAGGTATTGGACTGGCAGAATCCTCTAACAAAAGTGTGATCAAGCTTATTAAAAGGCTGTTAGAAGACAATAAGATGGCATGGGATTCAAAGCTCAAATTCGCTCTCTGGGTTGATCGAGTGACAACAAAAATATCCATAGGTATATCCCCTTTCCAACTTGTTTATGGGACAAAAGATGTTTTTCCCTCTCAGCTAGCTCTACCTGTAGCAAAATTCTTTCAGGATTATCAAGGAGATCCTGATAATATGATCAGAAGAATTCATCAACTGGTGGAAGTCCAGTAGACTAGAGATCAAGTGTTGGACAAGGCTCATGATCATCAGCAAAGGATCAAGCAAACCTTTGACAGAAAGACAAGAAAAGAAGGTTTCTAGCTGGGAGATCTAGTGCTTAAATGGGACACACCTAGGTAGAATAGAGGAAAGCATAGCAAATTCTACGCCTTGTGGATTGGGCCCTTCAAAGTTTATGAGACAATTCCAAATAATACCTACAGGTTACAGGATTTGGAGGGGGATGAAATTTTTGGTGGCCCTATGAATGGGAATTTCCTGAAGAAATGTTTTACTTGAGCCACAAGTGGCTCTCATGTATTTGTAAATAATGTTTTCCTGTTTGTCCCTTCGGTTTTAATGAATGACTCCATAGCCCAACAGTAAGGCACTAAAACTGTAGAAGAGTTCTTGACATCTCACAGGGAGAAATCCATCCCCCATGGAGCCTAATGTTATCATATATGTTGGTAAATGGGGTGGTCTTCCTTTAGAATGGGCACCATGGCAAAAGAATGACAAGAAGTGGGATAAAAACCCACTTTTCATAAGTTTTTTTGATTGGGTGCATTTTACTAAGAAGCGCATAGATCTCGGTGGCTGAAATCTGTGTGCTTAGATCTACGACACAGGTTCAATTATGGTGGTAAGAGGTTTTAGGAGGGGGGGGTCCAACATCATGAGGAGGTGCCACGATAGTGGAGGGCCCGCCATTCAAAACCACCATATTGAACCCCCCCGATATACTGATCACTGCTTTCTCTTACTGCCCTCACCTCTCGCTGACACTTGTCTTCCATTTACATGTCCTTTCCCCGTCGTTGTGTCAATGCCCCTCCTCATTTATCCTTGCCTTCCATGTGTACCCCACTCTCATCTCATCGCACATCCGTCTTTCTGCCTCCACCTCTCACCTCCTGCCATCTTCCTCCCATGTCATCTCCACCTATATGGTTGTCCCCACTCTCCCTTCGCCACCACACCATCTGTCTCTGCCGCATTGTTTCCATGTCTTTCTTCCATACCACCAAACATGCATTGTATCCTACTAGAGTTGTACCAGTCACCTCATCCATTCCTCCTTGTCAACATCCATGGCTACCGACCAATATTCCCCGTATGCATCCAACAAGGCACAGAAAGTGAAAAAAAGACAGCCATGTCTCCAAGCATAGGGGTTGAATCTGTTCTCTTAGTTCTTGATGAATCAGTTAATGTAAATAAGGGAAGGTGGGTGAGACATTGTCTCATCCTTTAAATAGAAGGCCAGAAAGGGACAAAGTGCAGGGGCAGGCTGTCAGTTTGGACTGACAAAGATCGCGTCTAACAGAAGACTGCATGGGCAGTCTGACCAACATTTGCATGCGCAGCCTAACAGAGAAGCCCATCAATGTAAAGCCTTGAATGTATGACATGATTGCATTTCAAGTAGCAGAGCCAGTTCTAAGTATATGTAGGCATTTTTGCCATTTTGTTAGTATCGATGGTAGAGATAAGATCCCAACTATAAATTTTTAGCGAGGCCTCTGGTTCTCTGGTTATAGACTGATATCTGAGACTTCTTGTTTAATGGTAGCCAACCTCTTCCTTACTCTTTTCTTCTGACTCTTAAATCTCAGGCATGGATGATCCAATTGGGTGTTGTATGACTGTATAATGTAGATTTGATTATATTGGTTATGGCAGCATTTTAAGTTTCTTGAAGTTTTCGAGTTTGAGAAAATCTCATATCTAAGACTTTTCCTCCAAAGGCTGCTGGAAGACTAGATGTCCAGAGAAGACTTCCATTCCTCTCTTGTTTTTCCTCCACCTACTCACCACTATACAAACTTACTGGCCTAAGTTAGATCAAGACCTCACCTAGATATGTATTTCCAACCCAGTTTTATGAGTTAAAATGATATTGTTCTGAGTTTACTCTCATTCAGTCACCCTCTATAAACAACCTGTGACACATAAACTGATGGGTATCAGGCTTACTCCTGCTTCAATCTAGGAGTGACTTCTGGTGCTAACACATATGACAAGCAAGAAAATTAATTAACAACTAGATAAGCAAAAACTAAATAGTAATTGAATAAGAAATCTAAAAATGAAAATTAGAACTAATACTATCCATCCACCGAAACTCTGTCAAAGAAAGCATGAATTAAAATTATGTTATAAAACTCTGTTTTAAACTCTATTTTAAACTTGATTTTAAATTATGTTTTAGCATAAAGAAATTCTAATCTATCATCTAATCACACATGGGGTTAGTGTCTAAGCTTGCAATATTTCTTCTACTAACTAAAGAGTCATTGTATATTAACAAGATTCCTCATAATAACCCGCAAAACTAAATTAAACCAATTAAATTATAAACAACAATTTATATAACAAAAAAGAAAAATGACAATTCATGTACAGGAAACAAAATAAAAAGACATCTATGCTATCTAATTCACAAGAAAACTCATAGGATAGTCAACCAAAATGTTGGTAGGCTCCCCAGCAAGTCATTGTTACTCTTCAAAGGCGCACCACGAACTTCAACAACATGAATTCACCATTAAAACTAAAAACGCAATCTTTACACAATTCTGGCAAAATGAAAATGTCAAAACAGAGCTAAAATTGTCTTTGTCTCTAACTCTTTATTCCTTAACTTCTTAACTATTGTCTAACCACTAAGGTGGTATTTATAAGTTTTACAAGCTAAGAGGTTGACCACTAGAGGGTCGATACTCTTCTAAAAATAGTGAATTGCATTTAAGATGCCCTAACTGCCAAAATGAGGTGAGCCAATAATCGCCCAACATAACAACCCAAATCAAGTTGTCAAGAGTTCAATAGTTGGAGGCCATGAACACGAGAAAAACCCATGTCTCTAATTTTCCCATCATTTGCCGCCAATACCATAACCACCAAATCATCTATCGATTTTGTGCAGGATAGAGTGTCGGATGGAGTACCAGACTGAGTGTCGGATGGAGTACCAAACTGTGTGTCGAAAGAAAAAACAAGCTGTGATTTTTCCCTGTGACACCGAAAATGCGAATTAGATTCCTGAAAACATAAAAACATATTAAATTACACTCAAGATCAACATAAAACATGAGTTATGCATGCATGGTGTGGATCATAGCGATTTGACACAAAAGCTCTTCAAAAACTTCTTCAAAACATGAAAACACATATACACATTCGGTAAAAAGGATCTAATTAATGTCATAAAATCGATCATATCACGGGCCCAACATTACCCCCACAACTATGATTTTGCAGGTCCCACTGCAAGTAAAAATAAATTACCCCTCATGACTAAGCTTGTTGAGGAGGATCAACTTTAGAAGATTCTCCTTCTTGCTGGGAAAACTTTGCCTTATGCTTCTTGTGTTGCTTTAGTTGTGCTCCGAGGTTGCAGTTGGATTTGATCATCTCGTCAACCAACCATTGAATGGAATTTACCTTTTGCATTATCATGGTGGAGATGTGTATCTATTGTCTTCCTTTCTTCCAACTATTGCATAAGCTGAAAATTCTCTTTTTGCATCTTCTCAATGGCTGGAGCAGAATCAGTTATCTCATAGGAAGGCTTAGATCCTTTGAAAGATGTGGACAATCTATCATTCTTAGGATATGGGGTAGGCATTGCTGAAGTAGGAGTAATAGGGGGTTGATAAGGAGAGGTAGGTTCTGATTTTGTCTTTCTTTGAGGCTCTAATTCATCCACAAAACCTTCCCTAAATATCTTGTGAGGGCTCTCAAGATTGGAGGACACTTGAATAGGGTCCGAAGTAGGAAGGGATTTTGCATAAGGTTTTGCTCTTGTGCTCCGAGTACTGTTTCGAAAGGGTCCTTTATCAAATCGATTGTCTCCTCTCCTATTTGTGGGAACTATAGGAAAGTCTTGTTGAATCACTTCTTGGAGATTTTTAGGTGTGGGATCAAGAGATATCGAAGGCATCTGAATATTAGCAATAGGCTTCCTTTGATCTTTACTCTTGGTATTTTTACCCGATGAGGATGCAGGGGTGTCAACAATATTCTTGAATTGTTCTAGTAAAGAAATGGTTTTTGTAGGGGGGTTTGGAGTCCTTGGAGAGTGGGGCTTGGATGGAGAAATGGTCCTAAAACCAAGTGTCTTTTTACCATTCTTAATTGTCAAGTGAAGGTTTGCAAATTGATAGATGAATGCATCCCAAGTTTTCCCCTGTTTCTCTAATTTGGCTAGAACAAGGAGTTTGATTAGGCCATGGTTAAAGAGGCTATTGTGGGGGTTATTTACATTCTTCCTCACTTGAGAGAACATCTTCTCCAAGCTCTTTAGAAAGTAGAAGGGAAAATTCAAAGGTTTGTTGAACTGAAAATGAGCTAGCAATATGAAATGACAGGCTTTGAAAGTGGAATATCTACCTTCACATGTGATCAACCTAGTGATGACTATGAGAGGATTGATCAGTTCCTCTTTTATCCATTCCTTGGAATATCCTTTTTCTCCTGATATGTTCTGGAATTCAGGCTTAAAAACCTTGTTATAGCTTTAGCACAACATCTGGTGGTTTTTGAACCATCTATCTCCCACTCTTGGAAGCTTCGTCGCTACACCAATGGATTCTTCTGAGACCCCAAAGGTAAGAGACCCCACGTGCACTGCCTTCTCATCAAAACTGAGGGTAAATTGCATTGAGATGTCATCATCGTGGCCTTGCAAGTGGGATAAAAATGGCCCCCATCCTGTATGCAAAAACACCTTCATTCACTCTACAAACTCAGAAATGGTGAAAAGGTCTACGTAGGAAGAGGTTTCATACCTCTTTGGCATCATGATGATGTGAATAAATAAGCAGAGGGTAAATTCACCAAGAGAGGGTGTGATCGGGTCAAGGAAGGGCACGAATTGAGCAAGGGATGAGCATAATTTGAATAGGGGAACGAATGACAGAGGTTGAGTGTGTTCTCTAAAATAGGGGCAATGAAAATGGCAGAGGTGAATTGGAATAATAGGTAACCCCAACCCATTTTTGAATGCAACTAGGGAGGAATTGGTTGCACACATGCGCGCACGATTTTCCATGTGTGAGCAATTTCGAATTCAAAGGCACGTTTTTTGGGGGCAAGCTTAATGATGTGCAGTTATATCAATGTCCAAGTCTTTTGACTTGGACATTTGATCATGAACATGTCTAAATTTTTCATCCTCACTCTTAATTTCCTTCAACCAAATTGATTAAATGTCATTGATTCCTAGTTACCTAAAATTGTGGACAGTTACTGGTGTGTAAATTCATATGGCACTTCGTTCGAAACCTCATACGGCACCTCATACGTCACTTCATACGACACCTCATATGTCACTTCATACGGCACCTCTGTGTTAAATACATTTTTACCTCCTGTAATGGATAGCCTATAATATTGCAATGGTTTTGACAGTCACAGTGATTAAGAGCAGAAGCAGAATGTTCCATTGTTTGTTGATTTTGCCACCATGCTCACTCAATCCACTTGTATATAACATGTAATGCCAAACCTACAATGAACAACCTGTAACAAAAATGAACCAATAAAGTGGTATGTTAAGTATATGTACAACAATTTAATAAAGTGGTATGTTAAGTATATGTACAACAATTTATAGAACACGGGAGATT
>JASDQU010739590.1:107640-126121 GCA_032191745.1 Picea mariana
TGTAGTTATTGTGATGTTTCCATGACTAGCCTCTAATCAGACCTCCTTGTTATTTTTGAATAAAGATACTTTACTCACTTACTCAGGTTTCTTGGAAGAAATTGTACAAGAGACCTCTAAGCTTGTTGGTTACGGTATCACTTCCTTATACAGTGGTGAAGAGTTTCAAGAGCAATTGTTTTGGAATGCCTTAAGAAAATGATTTTTTTTGCAAAAATATGGCTAATTACAGCAAGTCAATATTCATTTGATGCTTAGTAGACAACAAAATTCAAGTGTAACAATGTTTTGAAGAAAAATCCTTATTTTATATTTCCTTGAAACTGTCTACTCTTGGTGAAATAATTACTTACAGAAATCTCTAGAATTTTGTATTAACAAAATTCAAAAAATATTTACATATGTACAGTAGAAAATTCAAAAAAAAATTTAAGAACAAGGGGGGACTTCCCCATCTAATAAGGCCAATTCCTTGTCAGTTGACATGACTTGTAGAAAATCCTTTTTGGAAATGGGCTTATGATAAAATTTGAGTCGGTGTCCATTTACTACAAACGAGACTTGTCCATCGTCAATTGTTTTGATTTTTATAGCTCCATTGTCATATATAGTGTCTACCTCGTAAGGACCCAACCACTGGGTGGTGAGTTTTTATTTGAAGGTTTTAAATCGGGAGTCAAACAACAAAGCCCAGTCGCCAAGTTGGAAGTGTTTCTTCTTAATAAAATTGTCATGCCACTTGCTCCTCTGGCTTTGGATTAATATTGTTCATTGGATGACATCTTGTCTGATCTCATCCAACTCATTCAATTGTAGGTCTCATTGTTTCTGAGCCTCATCCAAGTTAAATCCCAATTAAGTGGCAATATGGAATGTCCTTACTTGGAATTCTATTGGTAGAAGTGCTTATTTCCCATACACTAGCTCATAAGGGGTATGCCCAGTGGTGTCCCTCTAGGTGGTCCGATGTGCCCACAAAGCCTCTAGAAGCCTATCAACCCAATCCTGGTGATGTAATTGAACAGTCTTGGTTAGGATAGCTTCTAGAACTTTGTTTGTATATTCTACCTAACTATTGTCTTGTGGATGGTATGGAGAAGATTTACAGTGTTTAATCCCATATTTTTCTGTTAGATCTCTCATCAGCTTGGAAGTGAATTGAGTGCCTTGGTCTGTAACAATTTCACGAGGGACACCGAAGTAGGTAAAGATGTCTTCATAGATGAATTTGGCAACAGATTTTTTGGTATCCCTGAATAGGGACCCACTTGGTGACATAGTCTGTACAAACCAAAATATAGTTCTTTTTACGGGACATGGGTGAAATTGGTCCTACAAAGTCAAGGGCCCATTTTTTGAAGGGTTCTATCATAACTTGGGAATGCAAGGGAGTTTTTTCAGTTGACATAGGTATTCCTATCCTTTGGCAACTAGCACAACTTCTCACATACTTGGCAACATCTTTGAAAATGCTAGGCCAATAATAACCTGAATGCAACACCTTATATGTTGTGCGTTTGTCATAAAAATGACCACCGCATGGTACATCATGACAACTTAGTAGTACTTATGGTACCTCATCCTCTCGAACACATCTACAAATAATCAAATTAGGACCTGTGCAAAAAATTTCATGACTAACCCAAGAGTAATTAGCAATCTGTGTAATAATTTTAAGTTTTTCATGAGGTGACAAATGAGACAGTAACTTCCTAGTTGCCAGATAGTTTGCCATATCTGCAAACCACAGGGTGTTCACAGAGAGGGAAAAAAGGTGCTCATCTGGGAAACTATCATCTATAGGGATATCATCATCCTCATTCTTTATTCGTGAAAGAAAATCATCTACCACATTATCCTTTCCAGGTCGGTCAAACACATTGATATTAAATTCTTGTAATAGTAGGAGCCACCTAGTCACTCAGCCATTAGTTATGGGTTTATTCATGAGAAATCTAATGGCGGAATGATATGTATGTACAAATACCTCGTAACTTGTAATGTAATGACGAAACTTGTTAATAGCATGAACAACTGCCAAGAATTCCTTCTTGATAACTATGTAGCTTAACTCAGTAGGGGACAAGTTATTTCTCACAAAATAAATGGCATAGGACTATTGGTCCTCTTTTTTCCCTAATACTCCTCTTATTGCGGTGTTGGAGGCATCGGTGGATATATGAAACAAGAGAGTCCAATTGGGCCCTCTAAGAACTGGTGCCACAGAAAACTTAACTTTCAGGGTTTCAAAGGTAGTTTGACACTTCTTAGTCCAAACAAAATCAACATCTTTTATTAACAATAGAAACATGGGTGCAACAATCTTTGTAATAAACCCCCGGTAATATCCAGCATGTCCAAGAAAGCTTCTCACCTCTTTCTGAGTCTTGGGGGGTGGAATTTTGATGATGACCTCAATCTTTGCAGGATCGACTTTTATCCCTTCAAATGAAACATGATGTCCTAGAACCACTCCTTTAGTTAACAACATTTTAATTTTTTCATGAATTAGAGACAATTTCATTTCTTAGCCTCTGATAAGGACTTTTTTTAAGTTATCTAAGGCTTCCTAGTAAGTGTTTCCATAAACTGTGAAGTCATCCATGTAGACCTCCACACAATCATGAATAAGATCAACAAATATCCCTAGTACTACTCGTTAAACTGTGGCAGGAGCATTACATAATCCAAATGGTAAAACCCTATAGGCATAGGTGCCCCAAGGACAAGTAAAGGTAGTATTGTCCTGGTCCTCGGGTGCTATGAGAATTTGATTGTACCCGTCGTACCCATCTAAAAAGGAGAAATACTTCTTTCTAGACAAGATATCCAGAACTTGGTCAATGAAAAGAAGAGGAGTAGTCTTTCAAAATGGCTTTGTTGAGTTCCCATAAATCAACACAAATTCTCCATTTCTTGGTCACTTTCTTTGGAACCACTACAAGTGAGGATACCCACTTACTGTCGGAGATGGGATAAATAAATCCTTCATTTAATAACTTTTGGATCTCCTCTTTTACTATATCTTTGAGTGTTGGGTTCATCCTTTTTTGGGGTTTCCTAACAAGTGTTTCTTCCCCCTGGGTATATATGTGATGGATGCATGTGTTAGGGTGTATACCCTTCATGTCAGTGTATTCCCAGGTGAATGCTCCAGATTGTTCTTTAAAGATACTTASTAACTATTTTTTTTGGTTTGTACCTAGCCCGACATTTATATGTAAAAATTTACCTAGACTAATCTCGTAGGGCATAGTATAAGACATGGCAGACTCATCTATCTCAAAGATAAAATATGTTAAAGAAAATGGATGGGTCCAATTGTTCCTAAAATTCTTCCCCAAACATGTACTCAAATTGGGGAAAAGATTGTGGAAAATCCACACATGTGATAGCAGAAATAAACTGGTTTAGCACATTTTCCATTGTGTGCTCCTGAAGTGCCTAGGCATGGTCACTTGGCAATATGGGTTCTTCCCAGTCCTCATTCTGATATGGACATTCAAGCCACCATAGATTCTCCATGATAGGTTGAGTTGGAGGGTAAATAGTGATCTTCTGGATAGAGAGTCCATTCGATATGGTCATTTCTCCCTCTCTACAGCCAATAAATGCATTGGTTGTGGCTAACCAAGGTCATCCCAAAATGACGGGATGGCCTTTGGTAGGACCCTTTGAGTGAATGATAAGAAAATCTACTGGGTACTCCCATGAGGCTAAAGTAACCATCATATCATATAAAATTCCTTTGGGTATAACTCTGGTCTTATCTGCTAATTCCAAAATGGTTGGGGTAGGCCTAAGAAGAGGTTGTAACTATAATTTCTCTAAGGTAGTAGCGGTCATAACATTGATGGCTGCCCCTAGGTCTATGAGAGTGTTTCCAACGAAAACCTCATTAATGGTTATGGTCACTATAGGGTTTCCTAGGTTCCCATATTTTGCTAGCTTTGGCTACTCTGATATGTATTCAGAAAATCCTCCTATCAAATGTACTATAGGAGGGTCCTTCTGCTTCCTACCTAGATTCTTAATGCACAATTATTTGACTACCTTATTGTATATTGGAATGTCTTTAATGGATTGATGCAGGGGAATCTTGACACAAATATTCTTCAATTCATTCAAGATGTCGAATTCCAGTCGGGTGGTAGGGTTCTTGATTACCAATCTGTCTGGATAAGGAGGGGCCTTCGTAATTTGTGAAGGTTCATTTTGGGGAAGCTTGGGTTCTTGGTTTTTAGGAATAATAACATCTTCCCACCTAGTGTCATCCATGGTTTTTTTTGTGGTTTCTTCTTCTTCTTCTTCCTCTTGGATGACTATTGAAGGCCTCTACCTGTCCATAACATTTCCTAGTCTTAGTTGAATTTTCTATAATGGAACAGGGTTAATGACATACATCGGGAAGGCCTACATCTCAACATTGTGAAGAGGTTGAGAGGGATTATTATTGGGATTGGTCACTGGTTGTGCCGGTAATAATGTTGGTCTTGGGGAGCTTGTATTATGGTATTGTAGCGGTTGTTTTTATGGAATAGGAGGTAAAGGTGGTGGAACAAAACCTGGCAGAAGCTGTAGAGTGTTCGGTGGAAACTAAGGATAAGGATGGTTGGACATAGGAATAGGTGGAGCTTGAGGGTTTCCTTGGTTATTTCCTCCTCTCCATCCTTGAAGCCAAGGATTTTGGTACTGTGTAAACCATTTTTTCCAACCTGGTGAGTTCCATTGTTGTTGTTGCTGATAATAGGGTGGAACTTGAGATTGTATATCTGGGTATGTGGGTTGGTTCCTAGGATGCCATGGCCTTCTATGTGCATAAGAAGACTCCCCAGGATATCCACTGCTATATATGGCTAACAAACTCGGCAATGATGGAAATTTCTCAGTTGAATGGTATTTTGTGCAGAAGCCACAAACTGAAATTTTATCTAATGGGCATTCCCTTGAGGAATGCTTCCTTCTTCATCTTGGGCAATATATGCTCATTGATGCATTTTCCACCTCATGTTTCTTTTTAATTTTTAGGGTGTCCAACTAGGAACCTATTATGCTTAATATATATGTCTTGAAGTTCTCTAAAAGGTTCCTTATCTTAGCTCTTGTGATACCACCTGAACTAACTGGTTTTAAGTTTCTGTTAGAAGGGTCCTAAACATTCTTTCATGTTTTAGCTCTACTACTTGAGTAATTATTACACATTTCACATATCTCAGCAAATGGTTTATGAGAGATGTCACTTGATTCCATCAGGCTAAGCATCTCTAGGTATTCTTCTGAAATTCCCTTAAGGAAAAGATCCCTAACTGCATCCTCTGGGAGGTCATGGTATTTTGATTTCTGGGAGATATAATCAAATTGTTCCATATAATCCTCGAGGGTCTCGTCTTCTAACTATTGGATTTTGAAAATATCCTTACGATATTATTTGGTCTTGTAGTAGTCCTGGTACTTCCTAAGAAATACATCTTTCATGGCTTTCTAAGACCTAATGCTAGATTCTCCCAACCCCATGAACCATCTTAGTGCGGAGTCCTTGAGGGTAGCAGGAAAGAGTTTTAGTTTCTAGGCATCCTGTAAGTAGTTGTAGCTTCTACACAATATGTCAAATTCAAATAGGAAGGTATCTGGATATTCACTTCTTTGACCATAAAAGGTGGGCAGTGCCAAGAGATGAATATTTTTCATGTTGACATTTGGGGTGGTGTCCAAAATTGGAAACTCGAAGGTAGTTTCAGTTTGGTTCCCAGCCTCTTCTTCCTCCCCATGTCTTACATTGTTATGATCCCCCTGATCATCCATATTGGTTTGGTTTCCAAAAAGAGTGTACCTAGGTGGTTTATCTTTGAGGAAAACAAAGTTTCCCTCTGATGGAAAGGTCTTCCTATTGCTTGGTTTTATGGGACTCTACTCGAGCCGGTTGAGGTTATTGGTGCCAAAGTTTCTGTGTCAATTTGAGAGATAATTACATTGGCCAAACTACCAAACAAAATATTCACCTGTTCTCAAGGTCTATGATGTCTTCAAAGTTAGGATATCCTGGTGGTGGTGTAAAAGCAAAGGTTGTATTGTTTGGTTATGCACAAGGCTTGAGTGGTCTTGCCTCTTGTTCCACTATTACTGATGCTTCAATTTTCTATTCTATAGTGCTCTCTGTCTTAGTCTCTTCAGAGACTACTTTAGATCTTTGGGTTGAGCTAGCTCCTATTTTTCGGTATCAGTCTGCAGAATTTATGAGTGGAACATTCCTTCCCCCAAAAAGGTCAAAAGGAACCTTGGTTGAAAGATATGATTTAGATTTAATGTATCTACCTTTTGGGTCTCTATGTCTATTCATGAAAGTAAACAAAAACAAAAATAAAACTACCATTGGCTTTGGGGGAGCTTGCAATAGTAGATGCACAGGTTCTTACCTCTTGTCTTAAAGTTCCCCCACCACCAATCTAATGCTAAGGTCTAGAAATGATCTATTTCCTAACTATTTCCTACCTTCAGACAACTCCCCGACAATGGCGCCAAAAATGATGGGTGTTCTATATGCACCAAAAACACACTAAAAACCCTCAATTAAATTGTCAACCCAGGGTAAGTAAACTTAGAGTTGTAGCAATATATATGCCAAGGTAGAAAGGCTAGAGGTAATATAGTCTAACTAAGGAAATGGGCTATCTAAGGGCTAATATATTCAAGCAAAGACTATTAATGATCAAACTCTACTAAGAAACTCAAACTATGTACCCTAAGTAACCTTTGAACGAAGGACCGATGGATAGTTCTAAGAAAGCAAATGGAAACCCTACTTAAAGAAAACTAGTTCATTCATAACAATAAAAAAAAAAAAACTATTCATCTAATAAGAAAATAGCAACAACAAAGTACTTGTAACTACCCTACTTAAATTCAATAAGCAACTATCCTGTGAAAGCAAGTAAATGAACAAGCAACTACACTATCAAAGCAAGAATAGACAAGTAAGCAACTAACCTATTAAAGCAAGTAAAAAACTAACTAACCTAGGATAACTTCTACATCAACTAAACTAATTAAAACTACTCAATAAGCAACTAACTAAGCTAAGAGACAAGTGAACTCTATTCTTAATTTAAATTTCACAACTATTTCTAATTTACAAAAGGAAATCTACTAAATTGAAAGCAAGAGGAATTAACAACTAATCTTTAATCAATGATAAGAAAAATACTCTTTAATATACCAAAGCAAAAAGACTATCTATCCTACAATAGAAAGAAAACTATCTTCTAATCTATGAAAGCAAGAAAACTATCTTCTAATCTATGAAAAATCAGATATAGTGTTGATGGTTGTGTGAATGTCTCTAGTGTCTTATAATATCACGATGGCACTTAACAATGAAAGATAATTCAAGAGGGAGAAACTCAATATTGACTTCAATAGCAAGGTGAAAAGTGTGAATTAGGCAATCCAGTGAGAACTTAGCCATTATGAAAACAACATCAATTACCTTGCATATCCATGTGACTATTACTCATGCATTAATCATCAATAGTTATAAAGAGATTATGCTATGAAATTCAATTGCACTGTATACTACATAAGAAAATTCATACTATACTGACTTCAATCATTAACTACAAATTGAAATTGCAACCTAAATCTAAGAAAGAAATTGCATGAAGTAAGCTAAACTAGTTCTATTTAATAATTCAAATTGCAAAAAGAAGAAATACTCATAAACATAAATTAAACATTATTCTAGCATATGACAAGTAAGAAAATTAATTAACAACTAGATAAGAAAAAACTAAATAGTAATTGAATAAATCCTTCCCAAGTTTCCCCCATAGTGGCATAGTCTAAACGTTCTACATTTAATTGGCGTTTTTCACCAAAATTTGGTCATCTAAATCTGGGTGAAATCACCATTTTATGTTGTTTAAATTCCATTTATGAATGCATAAATGGATTCAGTGTCCTAAAAGACTCTTGGGGCACTCGAATTATATTGACTTAACCACTCAACAGACTACTTATAATGTCATGGACTAGTGTCCCTTCCTTATACAAAGGGGTAACTTTGGGACATGGAAGTATCAGTCAAGAGTGGACATGAATATAGGAATTCACTGGTCACATTAACTAACATCCGAATTTAAATTCTCTCATAGACTATATGGTGGCACAACTAATCTGAGCCAGGTATTATCCAACCTGCCCACACCATGAAAAATTTTAATTTGCACCATGTTCAACCAATATTAATCTTTGTACTTTCCAATATTTCTCGTCCACTCATGTTTACTTTACATCTCGAGACAACATGGGCATAATAAGCTAGACATTCTTATCCCCCATTAGCTGGAATAACTGACATCTTGAGACAACGCAAGTATAATAATCCCGCGATGGATATTTTTAACCCCCCTAGCTAGCATAATAAAGGCCCAAGGTGCCGAACACACCCATGAGAAGAATACTTTGCTAACATGTATTTTCCACGTAGGTGCCAAGGTGCTAGTCCACAGGGAAATAGTGGATCATGATGGTGATGTAAGTGTGGCAACATCAACAGTCTTTCCCGAATATAGGTGGTTTTTCCAATACAGTGGGTTGTAGAGAAGGTTTTTTTATTGAAAATCATCGAATATGAGTCGGAACTACTACAAATAAAGGATTGTGTCATAAGTTAGATAAGTGTCTGAGAACCAAGAAAAAAATCTAACGAAATTTTGAGAATTAGTGAGTGATGTTCGACGGTAAGGTTGATTTTCTTTGTAGCATTCGAACTCCCCCGCTGGACTTCAACAACATATGTAGTAGTGTTTTACTTTTGAATATTATTTGCAAGGGGAGAAAATTGTACATGTATGATTATTTTTGGTCAATTATGTCTTTTGTAGGTTATTATGTTCCAATATTGATGCCAATGTTGTTAAGTAGGTAGGCTAAAATGAAGTAAGTTGATGCTTGCACCAAAATACTATCTTGAGACTCTGCTAATTTGTTGTGGAAAATCAATTAGTTTTTTAGGTAGATTTTATACATCAAATGATGAAACACTTTGAATATAGGTATAAAGGAAGCCTATAAGCTTGAAACTATTAATCTCTTTGGAAAAGTGCATTCTATATGTGCTTATTAGTCATCTTGTTTCCTTGTAAGTTGTGGGCGGACCTTTCTTGGACTGTTCACAACATTTGAAAGTAGGCATAGGGGAGGTTTCTCCATTTGTGATTCAACAACTATTCTATTCATATGTAGTGTAGTGTACATGGGACAGAACAAAGAATGTTCTCTTGTAATGATGCAAGTAGTATTAGAATGGCACTAATTGGCACGGTTACTAGGATCAAAGGTGCTTATGACTACATTTTATTATGTTGAATCCCTATGATTGTGATAGCACAAGGGACCACTCTTAACAAAAGTAGCCAAAGATTAAGTCAAAAATGTGTACTAAGAAATAAGAACATGAGGGACAAGAAGCCTATAGTCCTGCAGATCAATGTTACTAAAATGACAAACACATGGAAAGGTGTGTTCTTGATCCAAGCATACAATGCAAAAAAAATAGATATTTCAAGAGAAATCAATGAGAGCATCGAATCTTAGATGATAGAAACTAGAAACTATGTCTTTATTTATGCCTAGATACGTACATATAAAAACTCCTTGCGACAAAACCAATAATAATCTATCTACTAATAAATAGTAAATGTCCAAAAATACAATAAACCTTTGGATGTCTCATCAATTCTATCATACCAAGCATGTAGTAGGCCTCCCAATTGCTTGCATCTGGACATATTTTAAAAAATCAATGGTTATCATGCTACCATTTTGAATATTTACTGAAAGAGCCATCTAGAAACATGGGCAAGTACCTAAGGAACCATTAGAATTGCACAAAACCTTCTACACCTATACTAAAAAAATGTTCATAATTGAGACTAAATAATAAGTAACAATAAAACTGTAAAGATATTCATCTTTTTTCCATTAATTTCAAACTCAAATATAATGCTTTAGAAGGGGATTTAAGGATAATTTTAATTAGGAGTCATTGCTATAGAATTTAGAGCAAGTTTGGGGAAGTGGCTTAGTGGATGGAATAGGGCTCTATCATGCAAACAATATAGGTTCAAACCCCATTGGTCAGTATAAAATCATTTGTGTGTGTGAGGGAGGGTGTTCAACCTCTCAGAGTTGGTTTCCCTCCATCATCAAAGGTACTTAACACATATTTGATAGATGAATTGGTTTAAGTGAGGATGTTAATAGGATACTTCATCCTTTTTATTAATGTGAAATTAAATCCCGCCATAGGGATATGTAGCTACAATGATAGTTTTTATTATATGTATCACATAGATAAAAACCATAATCTAGAGAGAAGCCACAAGGCATCACAATAAAATTGTTGGAAATGTTAACATTGAAGTTATGTAGGATGTTGTCACCTCCAAACCAGTGTCTAAATTGGCAAAGATTTTGGTGTGAGACTTTACCAAATTAATTATTTTTTGAAAAATGATTCATAACCTAGGCTTGGAAATTATCTAAATATCCTATCAACTAATTTGAAAAAGAACATATAAATACTAATTTTAGTTGAGTTTAAATCTAATGTGGTAATAAATCTTAAAGTCTTTTAGAGTTTGTCAAGTATGGTTTCAAAAACAGTAAGCAATAAAAAATAAAAAACAAGAATTTTCATGGAAGAATGAAAATGGCAAGGCAACCTAAATAAGCATCACATCAACAATATCAACAAAAGAATTTTTTGAATAATTGAGAGCTATCATAATAGATATCGAAATTTTGTCAAAAAAACTATTACAATTTTGAACTTTGCACCTATGCTTTCTATTTTTCTCTGTAATTTGTCGCACCAATTGTTTCTGTCGAGGAATTATTGTGAATTTAATTTCATCTAAAGGTTTTGGATAACATGCTCACCTAGTGTACATAGAACCCCATCATGGATTTATAAATCTTGTTCAAAGTCTAGCTCCCTATTGTTTCCCTTGTTTGTTGATTCTAAGTGCTCCATGGCTCCTCTACTTGGAATTTTGAACCTATTCTTTGGGGAATTGGGACTTCCAGGGGGGAGCTTCCTCCTTCTTTGGTCTCAAGAGTAGGCAAATGAAATCTATTGGTATTTAATTCTTCATTCATATATTTTAGTTTGTGATCTTTTATGATAGAAGGCACAAAAAAATATCATTATAAAGAAGATAAACAAAAATAAAACTAAAAACAACAAGTCCATCATTATATTCATGTTTGAATTTGTGTATTTTAAAATGGGAGTTCAAAGGATGGCTTTTGACTTTCCCAAATTCAATCATTATAAAGTGTGTTGAATTGAAGCCACAACAAGCAATATATTTCATATTTAGAAGGGATTCAAGGAGTAATATCAATCAAAAAATGATTTCAAAGCCCTTGTAATAAATTGAAAGCCCAACAAAGGAATTAATGAGTAATTTAACAAACCTATCATTATCTATATTTAGTTGTTTCCTCAAAGTGACTCCATGAAGATTTTGTTTATCTTCACAGATTTTTGGGTGGAGTATCCTCCAACTACTCATGGTTATACTAGGAATAAGGTTCTATGAAGTTGCTGAGAAGAATGATGTTTCTCTTCATATTTTATATCTACTTTCCTTATAAAATTTGTAACTCAATATATGGGCATATATTATAGAGTTTTATGGAAGTTACCACCAAACTAGGGATACTTATAGTGGTTCAAATTCCAAAATTGACTACTTCTTAACAAAAAATATTTATATATAAAATGTTAAGAAATATAGCCACCCAAAATCTCCAACAATATATAGTAGGATAGGGTTTTTTAGAAAAATTACCTTCGAACTATAGTTTTTTAATATTTTCCAACCACTTATATCACTAATAATAGAGTGTTTTCATGAAGTTATCCCTTCTTTTTCTAAAGATATATCTACCCCTCAAGCTCTTAATTAGAGTTTAATAAGCAACCAATCACATAGAGTAAGAGGTTATCCACATAATTGGAATCAAATTTATATATCATTAAACTAATAGAAACTTTCACCTAGACAATGGACATGGCATTGGAAGGAGTTCTTGTAAGATGTATTTGTTATTGGATTTCCTTAGAAGAATTTACACCTAAATAGACATATATAGTTTCCTAATGTATCACATTGGCAAGAATCTTGGCCCTTGGACTATCCTTTGGAGAGAGTTGTCAGGTATATATTTGTTGTTGTCTTCCAAATGAGCAATATAGAATCAAACTGCATATGGAAAATGATTCGGAATGATGAAACATGTCTTAAACAAAGCATTGTATAGTCAATAGGAAAGAAAAAATGTTTGGAAAAAAGTGAAACATAATCATCAATAGGTGAAAGTAAAATTTGTAAGAACTCTTTGAAATAATAGATGTAGCTATCTTGGATTTTAGCCTTTTAGCTAGGAGCTTTTCATTTTAAAAAGTTGTAATTTCAAGTTATTTCCAGTATCTAGTTGCTGGTAAGTGCACGTACAAATGAGAAAATCAGGCCTTTAAGAGTCTAGTTTGAAGCTCCAAAACACAATATTAAATGCTATAGTTAGAATAAAATGGTGGGATGAAATTATAAAAGTTGAGGTAGCCACCAATGTACATATGTCAATCAATAATAAAAAATTATGAAGAAAAAAAGTTTCTCAACATGCATAAGTCATTTCACAACTTCTTGAACAACTCCTCACATGGTAACTACTCATTGTACATGGTTCCATCCCCTCTTTCAAAAGGAGGTATGTATCCAATGGCATTGTTAAAATCAATATTAAAATTCTCATCAACTGAAAAATTGTTGTTGACTTTTCAAAAGATGATAAATACTAATTTTTTTAAAGATATTAGGTATGGGGCATGATCAAACTACTTGGGATAAACCTTCTTTTTAATCCATCATATAGGAAACACTTGCTATATCATCACTAACTTCCTTCAACTTCTATGCCAAGTACATTTACTGCATGGACCTTTGTTGCTCTTAAGAATTTGTAACAAGATAAATATGTAGTTTTGATTAGATGTGAGAAGAACTAAGGGAAATATGTCAATTATTACCAAATTATTACCAATGTTACTGGATATATAAGACAACTCTCATTGCTTATAAATTTTAAATTTAACATAAAACTTTTCAAGTAAAAGAAAAACATTTTAAAAAGAAATGATTTAATAAAGAAGCACACCATCTAAATAATAATCATATTTATAATAAAACTTATTTTTCCACAACTTCTAAAAAGATCTACCAAAAATATAAACTAGAATTGCATCTTCAATATTTTCTACCTCTGCAGCCAAGCTTGGGGCCTATGGGAATTAGGCCTTTCAAATGCTACCCTTAGTTTGCATTTTCTAAGTCCTTAACAAAGTCTATACGTTTTGATTTCTTCTTAGAATATCAATATTTTGCCTTCTTGTGATCTACTAAAAAAGAATGTTCAAGGTGATCTGAACAACCATATATACAATAAATTGTCAACCATAAATACAATAAATTGTTTTGCAAATTTGTCAATACGCTACCCTTCATTCATGATACTTTTGTTTAAAATGAGAAGCAAACTTAGTATTCAGTAGATTTCCTGCAACTATTATATAAATTAAAATAGAATTTGACCCAGCCTCTCTGTTGAAATCTTGAGCCTCAACACACCCTACTTCAAACACCCATAATATAAATGAAATTTTATGGTAAAATTTTAAATCAACATTGCATTCCAAACTGCAAATCCATAAAATATAATGAACAAAAAAGAATAAATAGGAACAAGAAAAAACATGAATTGAAACCCTCTTATTTTGGAAAAATATGTGTTTGAGATTTCCCTTGGAAAAAGCATGAATTGACTAAAAGGCGTGTATAGAAAAAATACCAAAAAACATCAATGGAAACTTGAAAAAAACAAGAACTGGAACTGAAAAAAAGCATCAACTCTAATGGGTGGATGGTTCGAGAGAGGGAGGTAGAGGCAAGAAACTATATAGTCGTTGAAGGAGATAGTTGAATAGCTATATACATCAAATTGTAACCATGTTTCTACATTTTTATCCTCCTCCTCTATGTATCGTCTAGACTGGTATGCATGTGTGCTTGCTTGGAGTCTGTGTGTGATCTAAGTCCGGGTCGGTCTATGTTTGGTCTAAGTCGAGTCTGAGTTGGTCATGTCTGTTTGTGATAGAGGAGGAGGGTGGACTGGATTGGAGGCAATTAGATTGAGCAAATATCTTCAAGAGAAGGGCACTTGAGTTGTATGATGGTTTTTGGCTAAGGAGATCAATGATCTCTCTTCATCGTTAGTAACAGTATGAATCATGTTCTTTTTAATTCCAGTATTTCTTCTCATCTTTGCTCTATTGTGAGAAGCAATCATATTTCATTAAGTTGGTGTTTTTTGTTGCATTGGAAATTCTTCAACGATACACCACACCATAGATGCATAAAGAAAGGAAAGAGGTTGTTGATGTTGTTGTTGTTTAAAGCCTACTTCATTGAAGAAATGAAATCGCTACTACAAATTCCAACTCTAGGTATATATAGATGTCTCTACCTCTCTTCTTCTCATTACTTTAAACCTAATTTGTCAATCCTTTTTATTAGATTTCTCCTTCTCATTACTTTAAACCCAATGTGTCAACCATTTTTATTAGATTTATGGCTCTGCCTTTGTCCTTCTCATTAATTTAAACCCGATGCATCAACCATAATTTTTACTAGATTTAAATTTCCATTACTTTCTTTAATACGCCCGTGTATGCATGGCTTTGGTTCTAGCTTAACCGTTTTAACCCTAATGCCAATACTAAGCATTACCAGTTGCATGAATTTTCATAGCCTTGTTTATGGGTTTATTTTGTGTTGTATTATGCCTTGTTTATGCAGTTTATTCTCAGTTATGTATAACAATTAATTTTTTATATTCATTTTAAAATCTATATACACTTCAGTACATAATAGCATCACTAGCTACACGACTTTTCATAACCCTGTTTATAGGTTTATTGTGCATGTATTATGTCCTCTTTATTCTCAATTATGTATAACAATTAATTTTGTATATTCATTTTAAAATTTATATTAGTTCAGCACCCATTTGTTTATACATAATAGTTTTAAAATTTATGTATAATTCAGTACCTATTTATTTATACATAATAGTTTTAATAATTTGACTCTCTTTCATTAGTTGAACTTGAACCTTCTGCAAATTTAGATTCTGAGTGCTCAACAACATGTTAATTAAACCCATATACTCATTGGAATTTATTAGTTCAAATCCATCTACCCATATGCTCATTGGTTCAAACACATCAATGAAATTTATGGGTTCAAATCCATCAATGAAACTGACTTCATCATTTGAAACCCGCCTCCTTTGATATCATCTTTGGGTTAGCTTTAATAATTTAACTTCTCTTTCATTAATTGAACCTAAACCATGCCTTTGTCTTTTGTCTGCTAATTTAGATTATGAAATCGCTCAACAACATGTTAGTTAAACCCATATGTTCATTAGTTCAAACCCATCAATGGAATTTATTAATTCAGTTCCATCTACCCATATGTTTATTGGTTCAAAACCATCAATGGAATTTATGGTTCAAATCCATCAATGAAACCGACCTCATCATTTGAAACCCGCCTCATTTCATATCTATCTTTGGGTTGTCCTTCCTTACATGTTCATTGTTTTTTGTTTCTTACCAAATTAAAATGATTTATATATTGAATTTTTAAATCGAATTTTGCTTCTTGCCACACTATAGTGATTTACATATTGAATGTTAGCCTCAACTTTTATGCTTCGTCCAATTAAAATTCAAATTTAAATATTCACCAAAAAAGTTATAAAGATTAAAAAAAACATATTATATATTTATTAATTTATATGATATTATATAATGGTTTTTTTATTTATTAATTTATATGATATTATATAATGGTTTTTTTTTTTAATTTTACTTTTATAAAAAATAAACTCATCTCATGTAATTAAAAAATAAATTGATTATTATCATTAAAATAAAATTTATAATGAAAAAATTAATTATGATATATAATTATAATTTATAATAAATATTCTAATAGTATTTTTTTTTAAGAATTAGATTGAAAAAATATTCATTTTCATAATGAAAAAATAATTATGATATATAATTATAATTTATAATAAATATTTTAATAATATTTTTTGAAGAATTAGATTGAAAAAATATTATTTTCATAAATAGAAATACAATAAAAATGATAATTATATTTATTATTTATTTATGAAAAGAGAAATAAAACTTTTCCATTATATTTTATTTTAAAATGTCATTTTTTCTAATGTGTTTTTCTTATATGTGTATGTTGTATTGCAGGTTTGCTTACGGGAATGGCTCTTAATTGTGGTTTCCTTCAAAATAAACATGGGATATAATTATATGTTTAATCTCTCTTTTTTTTCTTTTTGTGGATATTATGAGAGAGTTAAGCACATACAATTATTAATAAAGTTATTTTTTTTTATGGAATGGGTTAAAATCCCTTTCAAGTAATCCAAGGAGAATGGGGCCCATTCTTCTTAGAGTAGTGTAGCTTTTCTTATTTATTTATGTGATTATTTTTATTTTTCCTATCACACTTTCACTTTCTAGACACATTAATTTTGTAGCATTCACATTTAAAGCATGTAATTCTACACTTCAGTCTTCACTCCACTCATACAATAATACTTATCACAATTACATTTAAACTTATGCAATCCTACATTTCAATTTTCTAAAAAGTTTTTACTCATACAAATTATACATAATACATTAAAAACATTAAATAACTCTTTAATAAGCAAGTCATTCATATTATTTTTTTCTTTTTAAATATTATTTTCATCTTTTATTATTTTTTATGTTTAGTATTTTATTATTTTATATTTTTGTTTAGTTATATGTAATTTATTAAATTTTGAATTGTGTAATGTATGTTTTCTTACCTAAAATTGTAAAATGTATTTTTTCTTACTTGAAATTGTATAATGTGTTTACTYATTTGAAATTGTATAACTAGTGCATATTTAAATGAATTTGTATATTGTGTGTTTACTTATTTGAAGTTTCATATGTAAGTGTGTGAGTAGTTTTAACAATGTTTGTTTGTTTATGTATTTTGACTTGAAATTGTATATTGTGTATTTGTTTATTTGAATTTGTATTTTGAATGTTCGTTTATTTGAAAATACATATATATGTGAGAGTGGTTTAATCAATGTTTGTTTGTGTATATTTGTATGTGATTTGAAATTGTACATGACATTGTAATGTGTATTTGTTGTGTTGATTTGTAATTGTGATGAATTTTATTGTGTAAATTTGAATCTATATATCTAATATAGGTTTGCTTAAGCTTTATATTCCATTGTATTTGAATTTATATATTGTATATTTGTTTATTTGAAATTATGTGTGTATGAATGGTTTTGTCAATGTTTGATTATGTATATTGATTTGAAGTTTTACATGAATTTGTAATGTTTGTGTTTGTTGTGTTGATTTGTACGTTGATTTGAAATTGTACATGAAATTGTAATGCTTGTGTTTGTTTTGTTGATTTGCAATTATGTGAGTTTGAATGTGTATATTTAATGTAGGTTTGTTTGAGATTTATATTCCATTGTATTTGGATTTTGTATATTGCATGTTTGTTTATTTGAAATTGTGTGTGTGTGTGAGTGTGTATGAATAGTTTTGCCAATGTTTGCTTATGTATATTAATTTGAAGTTGTACATGAATTTGTAATGTTTGTGTTTGTTGCATTGATTTGTAAATTGATTTGAAAGTGTACGTGAGATTGTAATGCTTGTGTTTGTTTTGTTGATTTGTAATTGTGTAAGTTTGAATGTGTATATTTAATGTAGGTTTGCTTAAGATTTATATTCCATTATCAATCACTAAGAGGGTCAACCACTTGAAGGTTGAAAATCTCTAAGCAAAAAAAATCTCTTTTATTATAAATACAAATTATTATAATAAATATTAAAAAATAACCTAATAAATAATAAATATACTATAAAATGTAGATATAGCATAAATTATAACTATTTCAATATATAGCATTTCAAATTAATTATTAGTTGGCTATTTAATTTGAAACGATATATATTGAGTATATAAGTTATTCTATCATTTTAATTCATTCTTAATAAAAATCCCAAATATTATTAATAACCATTTTCACTAAAAATTGAAAAAATAATAATAATAATAATATCAATGTAAAATTTTATCATAATTATTTTTTATTGATGTTAATAAATCAATATGTTTAAGTAATATTATTAATCACCTTACACATTAAATCAATATAATTAAATCATCTTAGCATGTTGACATGTTAAAAACCCCATATCAACATTGATAAAAAAAAATTGGGGATAAATAAACTTCCACCTTCAAGTGGTTGA
>JASDQU010739590.1:156061-168731 GCA_032191745.1 Picea mariana
TAAGGAAACAAAGGCAACGAGATTCTTCTATGCATTAATTCTACAAAAAGGAGAAGACATACCAATTCCTACTGAAGTGGCCAAGTTACTAGAAGAATATGTTGATGTTATCCCTAATGAACTACCTGATGGTGTTCCACCAAAGAGGGATATTCAACATCACATTGATATGATATTGGGATCATCTTTACCTAATCATGCAGCCTATAGGATGAGTCCTACACAACATGCAAAGCTCAACCGACAAGTGAAAGAACTCATAAATAAATGTTTAGTAAGAGAAAGGATGAGTCGATGTGTTGTACCAGCATTGTTGACTCCAAAAAAGGATAATGCATGGAGAATATGCACAGATAGCAGAGCAATCGATAAAATTACCATCAAATATAGGTTTCCTATATCGCAGTTGAACGACATGATGGATGTGCTAGCCGGAGCTAAATATTTTAGTAAGATTGATTTGTGAAGTGGATACCACTAGATCCGGACTCGCAAAGGAGATGAATGGAAAACTACCTTCAAGACCATGGATGGACTATATGAATGGTTGTTGATGCCATTCGGGTTGTCCAATGCTCCTAGCTTTTTAATGCGGTTGATGAATATTGTGCTTCAACCTTATATTGGTAAGTTTGTTGTTGTGTATTTTGATGACATCCTATTTTTCAGTAATAGAAAAGAAGATCACTTGCAACGTTTAAAAATTATATTGGATGCATTCAGAAAACATCAACTTTATGCAAACCTGAATAAATGTAGTTTCTTGCAAGAAATTTTTGTCTTCCTAGGTTTTGTCATCTCGGCAGAGGGAGTCAAGATGGATTCAGAGAAGGTCAGAGCAATTTTGGAGTGGCCTAGTCCTAGGAGCATCGCAAAGGTAAGAATTTTTCATGGGTTGGCCACATTTTGTAGAAAATTTATTCGAAATTTTAGTAGTATTGTAGCACCCATAACAGATTGCACCAAAGGCAAGACATTCATGTGGACCAAGGAAGCTGAGGAAAGTTTTAAGTTTATGAAGAAGAAGGTAATTGAGGCACCCATATTAGCCTTACCAAATTTTGATAAAGTGTTTAAGGTAGACTTTGATGCTTCATGTATAGGCATTAGAGTTGTACTTAGCCAAGCAAGTAGACCAATTGCATTATTTAGTGAAAAAGTGAATGAGGTAAGAAAGAACTACTCCACATTGATGTAGAATTTTATGCAATTGTGCAAACATTGCAACATTGGAGGCATTATCTAGTGTTGAATGAGTTTGTGTTATTTATCGATCATATTGCATTAAAATATGTAAACACCCAAAATAAATTGAATAGTAGACATGCAAAATGGGTCTATTTCTTACAAGGCTACACCTTTGTTCTGAAGCACAAATCAAGACGGAAAAATCAAGTTGCAGATGATTTGAGTCAATGCATTGTTCTTTTGACAACCATAAAAAATCAAGTAATTGGGTTTGCTCCATTAAAGGATCTCTATGCATATGATAATGATTTTCAGGAGATTGTGGAACACTTGAAGAATCCAGTCACTAGGAACATGGATCTTAATCAACATGAATATTTTGTGCAATATGGCTACCTAATGCAAGAGCATCGCCAACACATCAAGTGAGCCAGTGCGGAAGCGAAAGATAGTTGGACAAGCCAGCACAAATTTTGAAAACACTTTGGAATTGTTGTGCGATCTTAAATGAACCATTAAGATGAAGCGCACTTTGTATACTGTAAATGGACCTTGAGTGGATAGCTCTCATCCTTAGTAGATAGACGATATTTAAAATAGTTAATGTAGCTAGATAGAAATTTAATTTTAGATTTGATAGCTTTAGAGCGCAAGAGGGAAACAGGATATAGAAACCCTCATTTTGCATTTGTATTATGAAGAATTCTGGAGCATTAGAGAAAGAGCATGCAGAGAGATTTGTAAGAACACCCATGTACAGATACTTGAATTAATAGAAGAGATTGATTCAAATTCATGGTTTTTGTGTCTGTTCTCTGTGTATTGATGTTGATGTGCTCATGAATGGTTGCTTTCAGTCACACATTTTCTTTTATGTGTTGTGTATATGATTTCATGTTTGAATTGAAGCCTGAAAGGGTGAAGGAATGAGTTTCAATTGTTTCTCTATTTGAGCTGTAGAATTCCTGCAAGGAGTGCAGTCGAATTGTCCGCAAGGAGTGCGTTGACAGAGGGGTTCAAATAGAGATAGATTTTGTTCTCATTTCCTCAAAGGTGCAGTTGGGCACAGAGCCGTGCAAGGAGTGCGCAGGCTGGGTAAAAGTCTCAGGGTTGCGAACCTGAGTAAAGAGCTGAAAGACTGCTGCTGCAGGGGTGCGTAGAGTCGAGGGACTTCAACACTTAGACGTTGTTGAAGGTTTGTAGCAAGGAATACGTGGAAGAGGGTTTTCTTTCTAAAGACTTAAAGCTGTGGGAAAATCTCAGGAAGGATAGGCCTTTGAGTTTGTTGGAGAACAGTGAGGACAAGTTGTGACTTGAATTTCAAGAGAAGCGTCGCAAGTTTGCGAGCAGGTGAACGAGTTTCGTGGAAAAGAACACTTAGTCCTTTCGCAGAATTCATCGAGAAGGAACGGACGGTCGGTATTCTTCGAGGAGAATCCGCAAATTTCCGTGGGTCGTCAGATCTTGTGGATGTGCGGGGGAGATACAGTGGCATATTCCCGAAGGTTTAAGCTCAGGATAGATAGAGCGTTGATCCAATTCAGCCAGGACCGTTGGATCTACACGTATATCGTGTATCAGGGTTTCATAGATCGAACCTCCAAAGTATTGCAACATGAATTGTAATATCGCGATCCGTGATATTTAGATGGACTCAAAACTTTCCATCAATTGGGACGTGTGTCAGGAGATCCAAAGAAGTCGGGGTTTGGAGCATCGATGATTTCAGAGACCGGATACTCTTGCAGCTTGGAATCGCGAAACGCGATATCCCGACGGAAGAGTTGTGTGGGACCACAAGAGTCAGAGTGGAATACAGGTGGCATAATTCATTGAGTTTTCACAATGAGAAGCATAGAGACATTGACATCAGGATTCGCGATCCCGCGAAGTCCGAAATCCCGATAGAAGTGGCAGGAGTTGAAGGGACAACTCGCGCGTGCATCGTAGTTTCGGTGTATCGGGCATCGGGAGTTGGAAAACCGAGTTGTTGAGCATCACGAGTAGAGAAATCATGATAGGAGAAAGTTCCAAAAGAGAAAGGTAAGAGTCAGCGTTGACTTGCATCGAGGATCAGGTTTTTGAGAATCCAAAACCACACGACCACAAGACTCGCGAAACTGTGAAGTCCGATTTCCAAATCGCTAAGGGGAATCTTTTGGAGAACTATTGTGGGTGTGGAAAATTCTCGATAGGGAATTAGAACAGATTTTCACTTCTTCGGGCCAAGGAAGGAGGAGGTCTTGTGAGAGGACGCTACCTGAGGGCATGCCTGTGTCATTTTAGTATCAGAGCACAGAAAAATTCTTTGCTTTCTGTAGCAGAGAAAGAGAATTCACCATGTCGCCAAGGAGAGATAGGCAATCACCTGATCCAGAGGATAGGGAGATGCCACGACGAAGAGGAAGGAAGGTAACAGATCCATCCATAGAGAGACAAATGCGTGATCTCCGAGCAAGACTCGAAGACATGGAGGCAGCGCAAAGACGCATAGCTAGTGCAGGGGATCTCAGTGATTCCGAAAGTGATATTGAGGTTGAACGCGAGGAAGAATTTGCAGCTGCATATGCATCAAACGAGCATTTGATCAAAGTTATTTCCAGGATGAGTGAAAAATAAAAGACGAAAATTCCAGTTTACGAGGGAAAATTGGATGCAGAGGAGCTTCTAGATTGGATTAGAGCTCTAGATACTTACTTCGACTACAAATACGTCGAAGAATACAAGAAAGTCAAGCATGTTGTTACACGCTTGAAAGGACATGCAGCATTTTGGTGGGATGAAATACAAGCTGACAGACACTGCAAGGGAAAGTAGAAGATCAAGAGCTGGGACAGGATGATCGCGAAGATGAAGGCGAAATTCATCCCCAGAGATTATCAAATTACTCTGTTCAGGAGAATGCAGAACCTGAGACAGAAGCTGATGAAAGTGAAGGAATACACTGAGGAATTCTATAAACTGAACATCAGGGAAGGTCATCGGGAGAGCGATGATGAAAAAGTTGTCAGGTATATGAATGGCCTGAGATATGATATCCAGGATGAGATGAGCATGGTTACCATCCGAACGGTGGAAGATTCTTATCAGATGGCTCTGAAAGCAGAAGAGAAGCTGAGCCAAAAGTAAAGTCAGAGGGGTCGAGGCAGAAGCCATCCCAGAGGCAAAGCAGTTGCCCAGGACAAATATCAGAAGCCCAAGGAGGAATGGAAGAAACCTCAAACTCATACAGAGAGGGGTGGAAGTTCACAAAGAGGGAAGCAATATGCAGAACAAAGAGGGAAACATAATGAGCAGTGGAGAGATTATGTTGACAACACTTTTCCTCGTACTAGAGGTAGAGGAAGAGGAAGAGGTGGAGTCATCACATGTTTCACATGCGGGAAGAATGGGCACAAGTCTTACGAGTGTCCAAAAAAAAAGAAGGACATTGGAGAATCTCACATCACCGAAGCGCAGAGGTGGGATGTTGAGGTCGAAGAGACTGAAGGAGGAAGATCGTTTATGATGCAAAAAGTCCTTTTGACACTCGAGAAGGAGGTGGAAAGCTTAGTCCAAAGGACCAGACTTTTTAGAACTACTTGCAAGACCAAGGATAGGGTGTGCAAGGTCATCGTAGACAGTGGTAGCACGGATAATCTCGTATCCACAGAGATGGTAGAGAAGTTGGAGCTGGTGACGACTAATCATCCAAGCCCATACAGAGTTTCATGGCTACAGAAGGGACACCAGGTAACTATTACTAAACAATGTTTGGTTGAATTCAAGATAAGTGGATATAATGATAGGATCTTGTGTGATGTTATTCCCATGGATGTTTGTCATATATTGCTAGGTAGACCATGGCAATATGACAGAAATGTGATTCATGATGAGTGAATGAACACATACACACTAGAGAAGAATGGGAGGACACACATGTTGCTTCCGATAAAGGATAAGGAGGTGAAGTCGGAAGTAAGAAACACAGTACTTCTCATGAGTGGGAAGGAACTTCTTACAGAGGTTAAGAAGAAAGAAGATCCACAATTCTTTGTGGTCAGGAAACTGAGGATTGTTCTGACTAGCACGAGAGTGGATGATTTACTAGATGAGGTTCAAGAACTGCTGGAAGAGTTCACTGACATCATAGTGGATGAATTACCTCGTTCGTTGCCACCGATGAGGAGTGTGAATCATCACATTAATCGCATACCAGGAGCCAGTTTTCCAAACAAAGCCGTGTACAGATTGATGCCGCGAGAAAATGAAGAAGTTAAAAGGCAAGTCCAGGAGTTATTCCACAAAGGTTTGGTCAGAGAAATCTTGAGTCCATGTGTTGTTCCAACAGTACTCAGTCCAAAGAAAGAGGGAGGCTGGAGGATGTGTACTGACTCAAGGGCGATTAATAAGATAACCATCAGGTACATATTTCCATTGCCGAGGATGGATGATTTGATGGATTGCTTGAGCGGAGAAAAATACTTTTCAAAGATTGATTTGAAAAGCGGATATCACCAGATTCGCATGAGAGAAGGCGATGAATGGAAGACAACATTCAAGACAAACGAAGGTTTGTATGAATGGCTTGTTATGTTGTTTGGCTTAACAAACGCGCCAAGTACCTTCATGAGGTTGATGAATGAAGTCCTGAGGGAGTTCATCGGGAAGCTCATCATTGTGTATTTGGATGACATACTGATTTACAGTAAATCAGTGGCAGAACACTTGAAACATTTGGCTACAGTGATGCAGAAGCTACAGCAGGAGAAGATGTTGATAAATATGAAGAAGTCCTCATTCATGAATATAGAGCTCATTTACTTGGGGTTTGTTATTTTGGCTAATGAGTTGAGGATGGATCCAGATAAGGTGGAAGTAATCAAGAATTGGCCATCATCGAAGAATATCTTTGAGGTGAGAAGTTTTCATGGGTTAGCTAGTTTCTACCGGAAGTTCATCAGGAATTTCAGTGGAATTAGTACAGAGATGATGGATACAGTGAAGAAGCGGCATAAGTCTTTTCACTGGACGACTGAGGCTAAAAAAAGTTTCAATATGTTGAAACAGAAGATCACGGAACAACCAGTGTTGGTGTTGCCAGATTTACTAAAGACATTTTAGGTGAAATGTGATGCAAGTGGATTTGCAATCGGGGCAGTCTTAAGTCAAGAAGACAGGCCAATCGCGTACTTCAGCGAGAAGGTGAATGAAGCAAAATTGAAATACTCCACGTATGATAAATAATTCTATGCTATCATACAGGCGTTGAAGAAATGGAGGCATTACTTGATCCCGAAAGAATTTTTTTTGTATAGTGACAATCATGCACTGTAGTTTGTGACTCAACAAGAGAAGTTGAATCAGAAACATGCCAAATGGGTTGAGTATATGCAGAATTTCACTTTTTTGATTAAGCATATTTCTGGTACTGCAAACAAAGTTGTTGATGCTTTGAGAAGGAAGTGTTTGTTGTTGCAAGAGTTCAGAGTCAAAACGTTAGGTTTTGCAGATCTCATGGACATGTACGCAGATGATCAGGATTTCAAGGAAGCGTATGAAGCAACTAAGAATCCAGTTCTCAAAGATAGAAGCCCTTGGATAGACTATATGATCCAGGAAGGATTTTTTTTCAGAGGCAATCAACTGTGTATTTCGAAATTCTCCATGAGGGAGAACTTGCTGAAGGAGAAACACAGTGGAGTATTGGCAGGACATTTTGGCCATGACAAGACGTTCGCAAAATTGAATGAGTCATATTTTTGGCCAGGAATGTGAGAAGATGTCAAGAGATTTGTAGACAGATGTAGAGTTTGCCAGCATTCGAAGGGAAGGAAGAAGAATGCAAGGTTTTATCAGCCATTGCCCATACCAGAGAGGCCGTGGGAGGCGATAAGCATGGATTTTGTATTGGGGTTTCCAAGGACACAAAGAGGTGTTGATTCAATCTTTGTGGTAGTGGATAGGTTTTCTAAAATGGCACACTTCATTCCATGCCAGAAGACCAGTGATGTAACTCACATTGCTAATCTGTTTTTCAAAGAGGTCATTCGACTTCATGGTTTGCTGAGAAGTATAGTTTCGGACAGAGACACCAAATTCATAGGGCATTTTTGGAGGACCTTATGGAAGAAGTTGGGAACTAACCTGTTATTTAGTTCAGCGTATCATCCTTAGACAAAGGTGGTCAACAGAAGTCTGGGAGAATTTTTGAGAAGCTTGGTGATAGAACACCATAGCTAGTGGGACAATATATTACCACATGTAGAGTTTGCATATAACGATTCAGTGAATCGGAGCACAGGGAAAAGTCTATTTCAGGTTGCTTATGGTATGCAACCAAGGGGAATTTATGAACTAAGAGATTCGGAACAGACTTCTACTAGCAGTGCTAGTGTAGAAGAGTTTGCATAGATGATGAAGGAACTTCACAGCCAGGTGAAGGAGTGACTGTTGAAATCAAGCCAGGAGTATAAACGCAGAGCTGATCAGCATAGAAGACAGCTTCATTTTGAAGTTGGTGATCTAGTTTTGGCACACTTGAGGAAAGAAAGGTTCTCGAGGGGAACATACAATAAGCTAAAGATGAAGAAAATCGGACCATGCAAGGTCTTGAGAAAATTTGGGACAAATACTTATGAGATTGAACTACCCGATGGGATCGTAATATCTCTGATATTCAATATCTCAGATTTGTACCCATACAGGGCTGGAGAAGTAAAGACTAGAGTTGAGCAACCAGTGATCCAGTGGATGAAACAATTGCCAGTTGTAGAGAAGCCACAGATGGAGTGCATACTGGACAAGAGGGTGAGAAAGAAGACCAGGCGGAAGAAATACTTCGAGTATCTGGTCAAATGGAAGAACCACCCAGTTGAAGATGCCAGTTGGGAGACTGAAGCAGAAATACATAAGCATGGGCAGACCATGCAGGAGCTCATGGACAGGAGCCCATGAAATTTTTAAAGCAAGGGAGTATGATGCAGGAGCATCGCCAACACATCAAGCGAGCCAGCGCGGAAGCGGAAGACAGCTGGACAAGCCAGCACAAATTTTGAAAACACTTTGGAATTGTTGCACGATCTTAAATGAACCATTAAGATGATGCACACTTTGTATATTGTAAATGGAACTTGAGCGAATAGCTCTCGTCCTTAGTAGATAGACGACATTTAAAATAGTTAATGTAGGTAGATAGAAATTTAATTTTAGATTTGATAGCTTTAGAGCAGAAGAGGGAAATGGGATATAGACACCCTCATTGTGCATTTGTATTATGAAGAATTATGGAGCATTAGAGCAAGATCATGCAAAGAGCTATGTAGGAACACCCATGTATAGATACTTGAATTAATAGAAGAGATTGATTCAAATTCATGGTTTTTGTGTCTGTTCTCTGTGTATTGATGTTGATGTGCTCATGAATGGTTTATTTCAGTCACACATTTGCTTTTATGTGCTGTGTATATGATTTCATGTTTGAATTGAAGCCTGAAAGGGTGAAGGAATGAGTTTCAATTGTTTCTCTATTTGAGCTATAGAATTCTTGCAAGGAGTGCAGTTGAATTGTCCACAAGGAGTGCATTGACAGAGGGGTTCAAATAGAGATAGCTTTTGTTCTCATTTCCTCAAAGGTGTAGTTGGGCACAGGGTCGTGCAAGGAGTGCGCAAGCTGGGTAAAAGTCTCAGGGTTGTGACCCTAAGTAAAGAGATGAAAGACTGTTACCGTAGGGGTGCATAGAATCGAGGGACTTCAACACTTAGACGTTGTTGAAGGTTTTCCGCAAGGAATGCGTGCAAGAGGGTTTTCTTTCTAAAGACTTAAATCTGTGGGAAAATCTTAGGAAGGATAGGCCTTTGAGTTTGTTGGAGAACAGCGAGGACAAGTTGTGACTTGAAGTTCGAGGGAAGCGTCGCAAGTTTGCGAGCAGGTGGACGAGTTCTGTGGAAAAGAACACTTAGTCCTTTCGCAGAATTCATCGGGAAGGAACTGACGGTCTGTATTCTCTGAGGAGAATTCATGAATTTCCGTGGGTCGTCAGATCTTGTGGATGTGCAGGGGAGATATAGTGGTGTATTACCGAAGGTTTAAGCTCAGGACAGATAGAGCGTTGATCCAAGTCAGCCAGGACCATTGAATCTACACGTATATCGTGTATCGGGGTTTAATAGATCGAACCTTCAAAGTATTGCAACAGGAATTGCGATATCGCGATCCACGATATTCTGATGGACTCAGAACCTTCCATCAATTGGGACGCGTGTCAGAATATCCAAAGAATTCGGGGTTTGGAGCATCGGAGATTTCGGAGACCGGATACTCTTGCAGCTTGGAATCGCGAAACGCGATATCTCGAGGGAAGAGTTGTGTGGGACCACAAGAGTCAAAGTGGAATACAGGTGGCATAAGTCATCAGGGTTTCACAATGAGAAGTGCCGAGACATTGACATCAGGATTCGCGATCTCGCGACGTCCGAAATCTTGATAGAAGTGGCAGGAGTTGAAGGGACAACTCGTGCGTGCATCGGAGTTTCGGTTTATCGAGCATCGGGAGTCGGAAAACCGAGTTGTTGAGCATCCCAAGTAGCGAAATCGCGATAGGAGCAAGTTTCGACAGAGAAAGGTAAGAGTCAGTGTTGACTTGCATCATGGATCGGGGTTTTGAGAATCCAAAACCACACAACCATAAGACTCACGAAACTGCGAAGTCTGATTTCCCAATAGCTAAGGGAAATCTATTGGAGAACTGTTGTGGGTGTGGAAAATTCCCGATAGGGAAATAGAAGAGATTTTCAGTTCTTCGGGCCAAGGAAGGAGGAGGTCCTGTGAGCAGACGCTTCCTGAGGGCGTGCCTGCGTCACTAGCTCTTCAAAGGAAAACAACTATGCATCCCAATTGGTTCAATGAGGGAAAATATTATCAGAGACCTTCATAGTAGTGGTTTGGTAGGAAATTTTGGAAAGTATAAGACACTAGCTTTAATCAAAGATAAGTATTACTAGCCAAAGATGAAAAAATATATAACTAGGTATGTGGCACGATGTCGGATTTGTCAAATGTCTAAAGGACACTCATAGAAAACAGGGTTGTATATGCCATTACCAGCTCCGACGGGTCCATGGACAGATCTGAGCATGGATTTTTTGTTGGGGCTCCCAAACACATATCAAGGTAATGATTCTATTTTTGTTGTTATTCATAGGTTCTCTGAAATGGCTCATTTCATTGGTTGCAAGAAAACTAGTGATGCATCGAGGGTGGTAGAATTGTTTTTTTCAGAAGTTGTTAGATTGCATGGGGTTCCAAAAACTATTACCTCTGATAGAGATACTCATTTCTTAGGTAATTTTTTGAGGACCTTATGGAAGAAAATCAGGACTAAATTACAGTTCAGCAGTGCTTATCACCCCCAAATAGATGAGAAAGTCGAGGTGGTAAATCATAGTTTGGGAAACATGTTACGGAGCATTGTTGGAGAGAATCCCAAGCAGTGAGATTTGGATTTACCTCAAGTGAAATTTTCCTACAATAGTTTAGTGAATAGATTTATAGGTAAATCTCCATTTCAGGTTGTTTACGATAGAAACCCTATGGGTGTCCTAGATTTGGTGCAACTACCACTTGGGGATAGGATCAGTGATGATGGGGAAGCATTTGTAGAACACATTCAATAGTTGCAGCAACATGTGAGACAAAAATTGCAAGCCAATAATGAACATAAAAAATTTATCAAAGATGCTCACCGACGATACCAAGTATTCAATGAAGGTGATTTGGTGATGGTTTATTTATTCAATGAAGGAGAAGTTTCCTCGAGGAACCTACCACAAATTGAAGTATAAGAAAATTGATTTGTGCAAGATTCTCAAGAAAATCAATGACAATGCTTATAAGTTCAATTTACCAGCTGAACTCGATATCTCCCCTGTGTTTAACATTTCTTATTTGTATATATTTCATGGGGACTCTTTGGGTGATGAAAGTAAGGCAGAGGTGGATTGGCAACGTACCATTCCAAGCAAGAAAAAGGAAAAGATTGCACATATGTTAGATAAGAAGACCCTTCATACTGAGCAAGGCCAGTACAACCGATATTTGGTCCAGTAGGAAGGCATAGCACCAACATAGAGTATGTGGATTATAGAGGGTGACTTAATGAACCTAGATCCTATTAAATGGAAATAGTTTGAAGACAGTAACTTGTAGGAGTTGTGTTCTTTTCAACCAGATGAGAATGATGCAGGGATTTTTTGAGGGTCATAACTTTTGACTCGGTTATCCATTTGGGATGAAATTTATGGGAAGCTGCATCTCAAATATTTCACTTTTGTACCATTCGAATTTTTCCATTCAACATCATTTTGACACCTTTTCGGGGCCAAATTCCTTCATATAAGGCCTCAGATTGGGGTTTTAGTGTTTTTACAAGAATTTTTAATTTTTCAATTATCAGTTATCTCTTAGTTTATGAGCTTAATCAGAAAAAATAGTTGAAAAATAGTGTCACTCTAGTTATCTCTTAGTTAGTGTTCATTTTTAGAGTCATGCGAGAATTTTCTAAATTTAGTTGTTTTTTTCTAAAAAATAGTTGTTTTTCTAAAATTAGTTGTTTTTGAAAATCCTGGATAGTAGTTATAAGGGGATGAACTTAGATTGTAATAGTTGGGATGGATAAGGAGTAAAAGAGAGTTGTTTTYTCATTTTCCTCTATTTTCATTGTTTATTTAATCTTGTGAATGAATCTCAGGCTTTGGCTACATCAAAATGATACATTTTCCAATAGCTTGATGAGTTGCATTTCTCATTTTTAATCATTTTTTCATAATTTTTATTTTATTAGTTGAAAATATGCATGCAATGCAACTTTAAATATTTTTGCATCTCTAATATATTCACAAGTATTTTAAGTAGCATAATCAATTGTAAATTTGCATTTCAAATTTCATATTAAGTATTAAAAACATGTTTCACATATAACACTAGTTTACCATGTGTAATCATTCTTCATATGTCCAATTAAATAAAAAATACAATTATACCATTTTAGTGTATAATAACATTTGGGCCAACATGTAACATAACATCCATTGTAAGTAAAACAATTTGCAAAATGGTACATATATCATATTAAATTACATTTTTTGCTTTTATTAAATTAACAATAGAATATCCCTGGATGGGGTGTCATGCCACGGTTAATGAGGGAAAATAAGGTGAAAGCACGCCTTGCCACCCGACAACTCCACTAGTAAGGCAGGCATGTGGAAAACTATACCCACAACCATAGAGGCAGGAGCATTAAGTCTCTCTATTTATTTGCGCATGTCAGACGAACCATGGCACTACATCAAGGTACCATTAGTGAGAGGGGATCTTATTGCAAAGTTGATTTCATTGACCTACGAATGAGGGTTGGCGGTATTGATATGACAAGGGGAATTTCTAAAGAGAAGTTCAAAAATGTTGGCTCACCCTTGAAGCTCATCTTATTCTGTATTTTTT
>JASDQU010739590.1:169257-185976 GCA_032191745.1 Picea mariana
ATATATATATATATATATATATATATATATATATATATATATATATCATGTACTGAGCAATAACAACATAAACAAGAGACAAAAGAACACAAGAGATTTATCTTGGAAAAAACCCAGCAACCTTTCTTAGACAAATTTCGTTCACAAAGAAAGTCCAATCATGAACCAACAAATAAATCATATCACAAAGGCTACCTCAAGGTACAACAAAAAATACCACCCCGGCTGTAGCAACAACACAATACCAAGGTAGTGCACCTTTTCCAAGAGTAGCGCAAAAGAGAGAAATACGAGAAAGACTAAACAAGAAGAATCTATGTCATTGCAGTTGTTGCATCACCCTTCCTCATAATTTCTCCTTACTTCTATGTAGATGAGAGAGTGAGAGTGAGTGTGTCCAAATGAGCTAAGGCACCTACCATTTATATTCTTCATGTCCTCTTTACTAGGCCAACTTCTCTTCTGGGAAGGTGTCACTTCTTTGTTCTTTATTCTTCTAGGTCGACTTATCTTCTAGGGTATTTCCACATATTCTCAATGGTTCTCTTGCTTCTGGAATATTCTTCTCATCTAATAAATTTCATCTAGGAGGTATAGTACCTCCCGCAGCTACCAAAACATCAAAACTCCCTCTTACCTAGGGAGGTATCTTTCACGATGTCTTCATCTAGTAGTCCGTTGACTACTCTGCAATCAGTTGATAGCACATAGCCACCAAAATGTCATTAGTAGCTCAAATCATTTGTCACAATATCTACAATCAAGTGACACATAGCTACCAAAATTTCATCGGTAACTCAAATCATCAATCACAATATCTGCAATCAAGTGGAACATAACTACTCCCAATGTGAACTAGTAGTCTCCACGATAATCAGCTAGTAGCACACAA
The DNA here is from genome assembly GCA_032191745.1 of Picea mariana. NCBI lineage: Eukaryota > Viridiplantae > Streptophyta > Pinopsida > Pinales > Pinaceae > Picea > Picea mariana. The sequence goes on from JASDQU010739590.1 coordinate 170,150, forward strand.
CTACTATAATGCCATCTAGTAGAAAATGGTTGTGTCGATCCATAGTAGTAAAAAACTAGTATCCAATGGTACACAACCACTCCAATTAGCACACGGCTATTGTCTAGAGACACAATGTATCTCCCCTGCAATCAACTAGTAGCTATACAAGCTACCACCATGAATTCCAACAGTCTCTATGATTATGAAGAAATCAACTAGTATCACATAGTTACTACCATTCCATTATCCATAATCATAGTCTACAATCCCTATGAATATGCAACAATCAATTAGTAGAACACAACTACTACCATGTCATCATCCATAGTCACACTCTATAACTATGCAACAATCAACTAGTAGCACACGACTACTACAATGTCATCAACAATAGTCATAGTTGATGTCTCTATAACTATGCAGCAATCAACTAGTAGCACAGAACTACTACAATACCATCATCCATAGTTATAGTATCATCCCGTAGCATGAAGTTACTCCCATAGTCTTCACAACTATGTGTGTGATGTTTCTTCTCTCATTAGGTTCGGCAGTACATTACCCCCTCAGTCACCTCACATGACTGATCTAGGGAACCCTTGGCCATAAGGGTTAGCCAGGAGAAGGAAAAACAACACACCTCCCTCTCAATGAGGGTGGACATTCTGCATCACGCCAAGCTTGTCTTTGAAGTACTCATACTTCACTCTAGACGAAGGCTTAGTGAGAATGTATGATATTTTCTCATCTGTGGATATGTACTAGGGATATATAGCTCCTCTTTGCACGATGTCTTAGATGTAATGATATTTTATCTCTATGTTCTTTGACTTGTCATGAAATTTAGGGTTCTCTGAAATCCTTACACAACTTTGATTGTCACAATGTATCAAAGTTGGCTCCAATTCTAGATCAAATATCCCTGCAAGCAACTTCTGAAGCCACACTGCTTCATGACTTGCCACACTAGCTTTGATATACTCTTCATCTATTGTACTGAGTGTCATTGATGTTTGCTTCCTACTCAATGATGAGATCATACTTTATCCCAGACTGAAACTACATCCAGAAGTACTCTTCTGATCCACTGCACTCCTTGCTCGATCAGAGTCTATATATCCTTGCAAATTCACTTCTCCACCTGAGACATATCTCAATCAATATCCAATAATACCATGCAGGTACCTCAACATATGTTTTATTTCCATCCAATGTACATGTCTCAGTTCAACCATGTATTTACTCAAGGCATTCACTACAAAACATATGTTCGGCTTGGTGTTAACTAGGTACATCAAGGATCCAATTAGTTGTCTGTACATCATGGGATCCATCAAATATGAAGATGAATCACTCGGAAGCTTCAGATTTATCATCATGGATGTGGCCATGGACTTGCACTCCATCATCCCGAATATTTGTAGGATCTCAACAATGTATTTTTCTTGGCGAATAAAAATCTCATCTGATCTATGCCACACCTCCAAGCCCAATAAGTTATGCATCAGACTTGGATACTTCATCTTGAACTCTAGATCAATCACCCTCTTGCACCCAACTATGATATTCTCATCTCCTGCCAGAAACAGTTCATCCATGTATATAACCAAGATCAGCAAAGAACCATGCTCAACCTTATAGTAAAGGTTGGGATCCACATCACTCTTGGTAAATCCCAAGCTCATTAGGTAGATATCTATCCTAGCATACCATTATTTGGGTGCCTTCTTCAATGTGTACAAGTCCTTCTTCAATCTTCAAACATGGGAATCTTTCCCATGGATCACAAAACCTTTTGGCTACTCTATGTACACTTATTCCTCTATTACACCATTCAAAAAGGAAGTCTTGACATCCCTCTAGTGTAATTTCCATCCCAATGTAGAGGCAATCAAAATAATCGATATTATGGAAGTGTACTTTTCTATAGGATAAAATGTCTAATCGTAGTCTTCTCCCTCTTTCTAGGAGAATCCTCTAGCCATAAATATTTCCTTGTACTTCTCTATGATGTTGTCTGCAACATGCTTGATCTTGTAGATCCATTTGGAATTCACTACTGACTTCCCTTCTGGTGTCGGAACCACCTCCCACGCATTATTCTTCATGATGGATTGATACTCCTCCATCATGGAATCCTTCCATTCATGCTTCTCAACAACTTATTCAAAGGTGGAAGGCTCTAAATCAATGATGTTTCTCATCAGTGCCACATATATATAAAAATTATCTAGTTTGTTTCTCTCTCTAAGAGAGCCTTTGGGAGTTTCATTTCTTTCAACTTCTTCCAAGGTGTTATGGAGCCAATCTGATCTCTTCCTGTTGACTACAACTTCTCTAGGTGGATCTATAGATCTATCTGACTCTACTATCTCATTCTAAACTTCTATAATGGGTTCCTTTGGTGTAGAGTCTTCCATGACTGCTTCCCTTGGAGCCTCCTACTCCTCTCGGTCCTCATCCATGTGAGACTCCCTTGATATTTTGAAGGCTTCATCTTTGTAAAATGTTACATCTCAGTTGATCTCAATCTGTCTCTTCCTAGGAATGTCTATTTTGTAATCCTTTGAAGTATCAATTTATCCAACGAATGTTCCCTTCTTTTCTGAAGGTTCCAGCTTCATTCTCTTTTCCTTTGGAATATGTATAAACATTGGACAAAAAAAACTCCTCAAGTGACTACTTTCTAGTTTCTTTCCAGTGAACACCTCTTCAAGTGTCTTGTTTCCCAAAATATTGTGAGGACTTCTATTCTGGACATACACAGTTTTATTGGATGATTATACCCATAAGTCCATGGGTAGGCCCTGGTCATGGATCATCTCTTTCATTGCTTCTACAATGGATCTGTTATTTCTTTCTACAACCCCATTTTGTTGGGGGTTGTAGGGATTTGTTATCTCCCTCTTAATCCTTGCTTCTATGCAAAAGTATTTAAACTCCATTGAGGTGTACTCACCTCCATTATCATATCTCAAGACTTTAATCCTCCTTTCACGTTTGGACCTGTTGTCACTACAAGTAAATCTTCCCTTGAAAATATTTCCAAGTGTGCAACCATTGCATACTCCATCACGTTCTACCTGAATGTTGGGTATACCTGTAACCATATTGCCCAATATAGTTAGTTCTCTATATTTTATGTGATCAAGTCTTCAGTGCCATATCTCACTTGAGCTAACATTGTTGTGTAAAAGGGAATGTTCTTGATGTCCCTTCAATTTATATAGTCCTCCCTCTCGGACACCAATCATGGTATCTTTATCCATGCTTGAATTCTTGGGCCATAGAAGAACTTGTCCATCCACAAAAGTTACCCTAAAACCTTTATCTTCTAAAGAAGATATGGAAAGTGCATTCTTCTTCAATTTTTGTACAAACAAAATATCCTTAATTAAAAGATGGTTACTTGAGTCAAGTTCTAGGGAGGATTCTCCAACACCTTTTACTACATGCTTGGAATCATCCCCAAGCTCCACTTGAAGGGATGAGCTCTTTTCTGTTAGTTTTGAAAGAGAATTTATTCATTCAATAATATGCTTGGAAGCACCTCTATATATGAGACAAGTGTCACTCTCTTGAGTGATGGTTCCTGTGAGTGATAAAACAAATACAAATTCTTCATCCTTTGACTTGTGCTCTTCATCTTCTGTTGTATGTGCATGGTGCCTCTTCTTCTTTGTCATTTCATGTTTATGAGGGCATTGTGAGGTATAATGTCCCATCTTCTTGTAGGTGTAGCATCTGATATTTGATGCATCTTTCTTTTGGCATGGTTTCTTATACTTTTTCATCATGAATTCTTCCCTTTCCTTTCTCTTCTTCACTTGGGAATCAAGTGCTTGATTTTCATCATCATTAGTCTTCTATGATTTGGATATCGACCTGGATTCCTCTTGGGTCCATTCTTCCCATAGATTTTTGAACTTGGGAAATTTTCTTCTAGCACAAATCCCTTGAATAAATGGATCTAAAGAGGAGGGAAATCCATTGATTGTAGTAGTCACGAGTTCAGCGTCTTCTATTGGATCTCCAATGGCTGCTAGCTGGTCCTTGGTCTATGAGATCCTCATAAAATAGTTGGCTATTGTTTCCGACTTGTTCATTTTCACGTTTATGAGTTGATTCCTTAGAGTAATGTTTCAACTGGTATTCTTACTTTCATAAAGTTTGGTTAGTGAATCAAACATTTCCTTTGGTGTCTTTAGTTATGATACATTAGGCATCAGATGATACTTTATTGGGTCTGTCAATATCCTATTGGCCTTGACCTCATTCTTCCTGAACTTTTCTTTGGCATCTTCTTCTTTTGGTTCTGGAAGCATATGCTTGATGAGATCCAATAACTCATTCTCTTCTAGAATGAGGAGAACTTTGTGCTTCCAGGAACTGAATTTATCTGCTCCATCCAATCTTTCTTCAACTCTCATGTTGGTTGACATTTTCATTGATAGAAACCTAGCTCTGGAAAACTTCGATGTTTCAAACTTCACCAAACTGCACGCTGAGGGTTGCAGAGAGTGCACTAGGGTAGGGCGCACCTCTCTGTGAAATAATGATCCCAATGGCACAGTGCTCAACGAGGTTGAAAAAGTATTTCACTACAGTTGCAAGGTACTACTGCAGTGATCTTCCTTCTAGTGTTCAAATTGTTCTGAAGGTAACCAGATTTGATACCATATTAGATTTTGTTTATTTATAGAGAATTAGAGTTACCATTGTTCTCTTAATTATTTACTATTAACTTATATATATCATTTACTGAGAAATAACCTCATAAACAAGAGACAAAAGAACATGATAGTTATCCTGGGAAAACCCCAAATGAGGGAAAAACCCAATAACCTTTCTTAGAAAGATTTCATTCACAAAGCAAGACCAATCATGAACCAATAGATAAACCCTAACACAAAGAATAGCAGAAGGTACAACCAGAAATACCACCCCAACTACAACAGGAGCACAATACCAAGGTAGCACACCTTTTCCAAGAGTAGCGCACAAGAGAGAAATACCAGAAAGACTGAACGAGAAGAATCTATGTCATTGCATTTGTTGCATCACCCTTCCTTAGACGTGATCCTTACTTCTATGTATATGAGAGAGTGAGAGTGAGGGTATCCAAATGAGCTAAGGTACCTCCTATTTTTAGTCTTTATGTCCTCTTTACTGGGTCGACTTCTCTTCTGGGAAGGTGTCACTTCTTCGTTCTTTATTCTTCTGGGTCGACTTCTCTTCTAGGGTATTTCCACATATGTTCAATGGTTCTCTTTCTTCTGGAATCTTCTTCTTGTATAATAAAAGTCATCTAGGAGGGAAAGTACCTCCTGCAGCTACTAAAACATCAACATCAAGGTGGAGCAATTAGAAAACAAGCTCACCCTCTTACTTGCCTTCTACTCCTGCATGGTTCCGCTCCATCCTGATTAGGATATGTTAGACCAGAGTGCATCCTTCCCAGACCTTTGAGTGTGAAATGATCAAATATAATAGGTTTAACCAAAAAGGTCAGAAGGTGGCATCCATCAACCAGAGGTCATACTTCAAACCACCAATTATTGATTGATTCCATGTATAATATAGACCCCGACCCTAGACTTCAAAGGTATAGACCCAAATTAATGGCAACAACATGTCAACAATTTTCAATCAGGGATAAACACACTAGAAATATAGCAATCATATAAGTGAAACACATCTCAATTTCCAATGGGGCATTAATTCATGTCAACAACTCTTGTTATAAATTCGCCTACTTGTATACTACGAGTTTCAAAAAATAATGATGGCATGTCCAAGTCCCGAGCAACTTTGGCCAAATAGATGCCCTTAAGACCCATCATCTAAGCTAAAGGAAGTCTAATCCTTGGACTATATCCTTAAGTGAATTTTTTAAGCACTTCCAACAAAGTGAGTGTATCCCTTAAGTGACATGCATTACATATACATATATATAATAATGAAAAATTCATGTGACCACCAACCTCAGTTATTGTATCTAAACTCCCCATTAGCCCTCCTCCTCAGTCATCCAACAAGATGAAAGTGAGAATTTATTAACCATTCATAAAGAAACATCATTGTTACCAATCATTTGAAAACAAACCCACATTTCATTTAAAACCCTTTCTAGTGATAATTTTCCAAGAGCCAATTCCAAAGGTGGAGCCTACTCAATCTGCAAATTCCTAGCTCAAGCATGGGATAATTGGGATTACTATGGTCCCATTTTTTGCCCAAAAGAATATGAAATAAAAAGTGAAAGGAAAATTTCCATTGCTTCAAATTTGATTTACATTTTGAGAAATTGATTAGTGGATAACCAAATGCTTGGACTAGTTTGAGCTCCTTTGGGATTATCTTTCAAGAAAATTTTCTTTCACCAAGTGAAGTTGATAGAGGGCCCTGCCACACTCACCGCATGAATACCTCTTTACTAGCTAAAAGCTACTATTATGCATTAATGGGGATTGCAAAATTAGCACTAAATATCAACGAAGGTTAAACCATACCTACAAGGCTTAGCCCTAGGTGTTCAAGTTTCCCATTTCTTACTGTGTTTTTCCCCTTATGGGTCATTTGAATTAAATTTCAAGCCATATTGCTAACTGATATCAAGTTCTGAAAGTTAAAAGGAGTTGCAGTCCATTTTGATACAAGGATTTTAGGCTCAGCAAGTATTCTCTAGGTTTTTTTTTAATTATTGCACTAATAAAATTGCAACAAACCTAGACAATTGGACACCTCCATAAGCATTAGCACTAGACCCTAGATGAAATTTTAGGGCTCTACCAATATTTTGTAGTGTTTAGAGTCTCCATCTATCAGAAATAGAATGAAAATGAAATTTGAGGACTCTACCAACCATTTTTTATTTGTAAGGAGACTACCATTGTGCTCTTCATTGATCAATAAACCTCAAATTTCAACACAAAGATCTACACTTTCAGGTTTTAAATCCATAAAAATGCAAAACTCCAATGTTTGTAGCTTCCAAGCTTACTAGCACTACAAAGCTACAATATTAAACCAATGTGTAGTTTGTTTTGAACTTGCGGTGTCCATTCACATCCATTGACATGTTATAGTTTATCAAGTCATTCGATATTACAATATTCCATTGTTATAATGTAACATCCCTCTCTTGTGAGCACATGTTATTGACTTATTCTTTGAGGACACTTGCGTGCAAGTAATCCAGTTTTAGTATATGGTTGTATGTTTCGCTTATGGACTCCTATGATGATGTTGATGGATTATGATTTATGTTGTATGATATCCATGTATTGACAAATGTTATTTATGGGTTTCCCCTTAGTGTGTAGGACACTTGACAAATTGAGGATGTCGATGGCATCACTGGACCTACTTGGACACTAAATTGAGTCAGGGAGTGGATTGTATTGGTTTGAGTATTTCATTTATGCATATGTGACATATGATTGATTATATTATGATGTTTCTTATGGATCTTTGATAGTGTTTTGTTGATGGATGCAGGCTAAAGATTGCTTGTTAATCTGACTCACATTAGTAAAGGGTCCATGCACAACAACCATATATTGAGGGAGAGGTGTGACAACATCCTTGTCACAACCTACTAGCACTCTCATCATGGCATGAATTTTAGGTTAACGATTACCTACTTTGAGAGATCCACGATGTTGTAAGGGAAGACTGATACAATCACTCATGAATATTTCTAAGGGGTGCGCAATAAGGTAGGGTCATTATTCCTTAGAAGCCCTTAGTCTCTCACAAGGTCGCTTGAATGGAGTATTGACTCCAAGGGTTGAAAAACTACAAAAACCAGTCAAAGAAAAGTGGCACCCTTGGAGCGCGGAGTGCGTCTTGAAGGGCAGGTCGCGAAATTAGAAATTTGAATTAAATTCAAGTGGCACCCTTACAGCATAGAGTGTGTCTTGAAGCGCACGTCGCAGAATTTTAAAATAAATGAGTTAAAGAATCTAGGTGGCCTAGAAAACTTTGAGAAAATGTTAAACCTTGTAAAATCTTGAGCACTGTCAGATTAATTAATTTCTTAATTCATTAATTAAAGAATGATTTTATTAATCATAATCCCTAAGGGTCTAAGCTCGTGAAAATAATAAATTAACTAATCCTAAGTCTATGTTAGTGAGAAGACTAAAAACTAATTTTATAAATTAAATAATGAGGGGATGAAATAAATCAATTTAAGTAATCAATGAAAATAAAATAAATCTAAAGAGTGAGTTAATACACATTGTGGAAGTAATTACCAAATTGGAATTTAAGGTAAAATTGGAATAAAGCTAAAGGAAAGGATACACATAGAAAGTAATCTAGAGTCTAGTTAACAACAATCTAACTAGGATAAGTTTCTTGTTTTAACTCAACTTCGTTTTAGAAAGGCATCAGTCATTAATTGGAATAAAGGGAATAAAGGGACAACTAGGAGTCATTTTAGGAGCGCTTTTAGGCTGGGTGAGGGAAATTGAATTTTATTAAATTAAAAAGTGGATTTAATTGTGAAAATTGGGGGAAAGAGTGACAAGTGTAAGRGGGAGATAATTTTAAATTATTTTAATTGAAAATTGAATTAATTGTCCAAGTGTTGGGAAAATTCTATAAAACAAATGGTTGAGTTGAGAAATGGATCAGACTGGTTATGAGTAAGGTTATGCTGCAGAAATTATGACTGATTTTACTTGTGAGAGTTGGGATAACCAACTCGAGAGAGAGAGTGGTGGCTCCACCTTGCGAGGCGAGCTGGGAGCTAGAGGATTTTGGGTGTATTTGTGTGTGTCCCCTTTTCGGCTCGAGGGGATAAGGGGGAAGAAGATTATCCCTAGCGTTGGCTGGGAAGTACCAGTGAAGTCTCCGCGATTAGCAAGCAAGAGGACATGTGGAACGCTTGTTGCTGAAGATCATCTCCAAGTTCACCTTTGTCATCGACTACAGTGTTTTATTGAGAATTGCATTGCATTAAGATTTAAGATGTACAAGCTTTTAAACTTCGTTGAATGGACATTGGATCCAGTATTTATTTTTTTGTGAGATGTAATTAGAATATAGATGGTCCATGCAATTTTATGTAAGATGTATTTAGAATAAAAATGGTTCTGCAAGATGTACATTTTTCCTTAGAGTTTAATTGTCTTGTTCATTTTAAATTCCATAGAAATTCCACAGTCCTTGATTGATGCATGTCCCTTGGATTTTTCTGGAATTCATGTTAATCTCATCTTAAACAAATTTCAACCAAATTTAAACCTTCTAATGGTCTCGGTGAAACTGGTGTTAACCTCTGCACTGCATGTTGAGCCTCTATGTTTCCTTTACAAGTGAAACCTCTGTAATTTGTTTCATCACCCAAAAATTATTTCACCCTTAACCTCTGCATTGCAAGTTGAACCTCGACATTTCCTTTACAAGTGAAACCTCTGCGATTTGTTTCATCACCCAACAACTATTTCTCCATTAACCTCTGCACTGCAAGTTGACCATCTGCATTTTTAATCTACTTTATTGCTTGCGATTTCACCCAACTGGATAAGATCTCTTGACATTTTTGCTCTGTGTGTTCTATAGGATTATGCTCTACATTTTTCTAATATTGTGTTGGGTTGAACACAACTTTACACCTAGCATCTCTGCATTTTTTGGGTTGTATTAACCTTTTCCAACATTGGGGGAATGACCATGCAACTTCCCATGGAATTCTTTGTGTTTCCCCTTCTTTCCCTTTCCCAACGAATTTCATCTTTTTTTTCTCTACGTTTTTTTGAGGAGTCAAGGCTCTGTGCCTTCTTTCCTTTTCCCAGTGAATTGCATCATTTTTATCTATGTTTTCTGAGGAGTCAAGGCTCTGCGCCTTATTTCCTTTGCATAGTGAATTGCATCTTTTTCTCTGAGTTTTTATGAGGAGTCAAGGCTCTGCACCTTATTTCCTTTGCCCAGTGAATTGCATATTTTTTTTCTCTATTTTTTTCCGAGGATTCAAGGCTCCCTGCCTTCTTTCCTTTGCCCAATGAATTACATCATTTTCTCTGTGTTTTGCACCTCAAAAAAAATTCCCAGCCATTGTGATTTTTGTCCTGTGATTTCCTTGGTTTTTATAATTGTTTTAGTTCTTAATTACTAGTATAAGGGTTAACTTAGGACATCTTATTTTCATTTCTTAACAAATTTAGTCTTCTTAAATTCTTGGTATGGTGATGCATTTGATTGAAATCCTTACTTAGGTATCATCATGAAGTGACCTCTTATAGTATTTTATTGGATTTATAAGATGGTATTCAATCCTTATAGGTGACTTATTAAGATTAGGCCCTCCTTGATTCCCTCCATGGTAATACAGATTGACTTGGGTTCCTTCATTTATGGGTGCTTCTTTAATTATTTAGTTAGAATTATAAGTCAACTCTAAAGTTATCCTTATTATTGTTTATTAAGACTCTATCTTTTTGGTTTATAGATGGATGCATAATGTAAGTAGTGTTAACTCAATGTATGGTTGAGAGGATACATCCTCGGATGGGTTCTCATAATGAATATGAATTTTGGCATTCCCTAACATGCTCCTAGAAGATGCCATTAAATTGAGATGTATAGTTATGCTACCTGAGATTAAAATGATAGGGTTTAGTAGAATATCCTGTTGCGCCATTAAACATTGCTAATGTATAATTGAATGTATGTGATTATATCTCTTTGCACGTGGAAATAAATGGATGTGTAACTAGATTCTTGTGCCCTAAATTTAATAGATTAGATTTCTTTTGCGCCTAGAACTAAATTGATAATTACTCTTGCGCCATTGAATAATGTGATGTATGTTTGTAATAAAAATTGTTGCACCATGAAATTTAATAGGATGTGAGACTGATTATGTGATTTGCTTATCTTTGCACCATGAAAATAAAATAGATGATTTCCCTTGTGCCATGGATTATGTTGATGATTAAGTAACTAGATTGCTTTGTGCTTTGGACTAATGATGACACATAAATGTATTGAAATAATGTAACTACAAAGTATATTCTAATTATTAATGTTGTATTATTCTTTAGATTAATCCCCTATTGTGGATTGATCATGTCGGCAATTGTAAAAGACCAAATCCCCTTTTGCAGATTGGTCAAAACATAATTGAAATAGGCAGAATAAGAAGTCAGCCCCAGAATATATTAAAGAGGCCCCAGAATATATTAAAGGTGGTTATAACCACCCAAAAGAAGAAGTCATCCCTGCCAGTGAAGAGACACCACAATCCACACGTGCTAGAGTTGTATAAATAAGGAGGCTAGCACCTCACTTAGACACACACTCACTTTTTCATTGAGAAGCAAGTTTTGGAGGTGCAGTTGGAGAAGAGAGAGAGAGAGAGAGGCATATTCTTGGGAGAGAAATTTCTGTATTTGTTTGAGTTATCTCTCGGCATTGTATTGGCTATCTATAATAAGGAAGTTTTGTTGGGTTTTCTCCCCCATGAGGGTTTCCCATGATAAATGATGTGTCTCTTGTGATTGTGTATTTCTCAGTGATCCTATCTATGTTATTGTTATCTAGTGAAATACAAAGAACTCTAATAATCTCTTAAACCTTAACATGGTTTCGGAGCTAAGATGAAGAGAGCATCTTTCACAAGAGAAAGTGAAAAATGTCATTGTTGTCGTACATGCAAATTAGGGATTTTTTTTTATGAAGTTTTTCAGCCCTAAAACCATTTAGAAAAGTGTGCCATTTCCTCAAGGATCACTTTGGCATCCTCAGTGCAACGTTTCAGTGGCTAGATCTCTTGGAAAGTGAAACCCTAGTTTTCACAAAGTACCAGAAGTACCAGAAAACCAGAGTACCAGAGTACCAAAAGTACCAAAAAACCAAAAGCACCAGTCCAAAAATCCGTAGATCAAGTTTGGAGGGGTAAAATTTGGATTTTCTCATATCTAAACACACCATGCTTCTCACCTCAGCCAAGCACACCTCCTGGTAAGTTCATAATTTAATTTTGAACATTTTCATTTTTGGACATTTTCCTAGCTCTAGATAAAAGATGTCTGCAAGCACTAAGCTTGCTGACAAGCTAGAAGAATTGGAAAAATTTCATGCTTGGAAGTATAGGATTTGTCTCATTCTTGAAGAGAATGACCTAGCAAGATTCGTCAAAGAAGAAGTACTAGAACCCACCGATGTTGAAGACAAAGCAAAGCACCAAAAGGACATGATTAGGGCCAAAAGAAGCATTGCAGATCCAATCAAAGATCACTTGATTCCTTATGTGTCATCAAAGAGTACTCCGAAAGAAATGTGTGATACCCTAAAAAGACTATATGAAGGAAAGAACATAAACCAAAACATGAATCTAAGAACTCAGCTCAAGAATACAAGGATGCAAAGAGGAGAATCAATTCAGGAATATTTCTCCAGAATATCAGAATTCAAAGAACATTTAGAAGCAATTGGAGATACCATAGATGAATACGAACTCATAATGATGGCCCTTAATGGTCTCACAAGACCTTGGGATTCATTCATCCAAACGATTTGTCCTAGAATGGAGAAACTAAAATTTGGCAGTCTATGGGAAGAATGCATTCAAGAAGAATCAAGAGTAGCTAACCAAGAGGCTTTAGTAGAAAGAGATGAAGATCAATCCCTAGATACTCACACTAAAGGAGGAATAAATAAGTCTTACTTCCAGAAATAAACTCATAAAGAGTCTCACGCCCAAAACAAATCTCAACCAAAGAGATTCCAAAAGAAAGGACAACAAAAGGAAAGAGATTACTCATCTGTCCAATGCTACCATTGTGACAAAATGGGACATATTGCAAGATACTATCCAGCCAGATGAGAAGAATACAATAGGAAAAATAAGAGACATCATGCCCACGCAGTTGAATATGAAGAACCACCTGCAAAGATGTTAAGAGAACAAATTAAAGACTATGTCTTAATCTCGGCCCTCTCAGGATCGGTAACACCTGGAGAGGACAATTGGCTCATTGATAGTGGTGCTTCCAAGAACATGACATGTCAAAGAGATATTCTCTCTTGCATTTCAAAAAAGAAGTTTTCTCAGAAAGTTACACTTGGAGATGATTACCAATATCTCATCAAGGGAGTGGGAGAATCAAACTACAAACTAACTTAGGGAATTCAATGAAGATGAAGGACATACTCTATGTACCAAGTTTGACAAAGAACCTACTCTCCATATCATCTTTAGAAAAGAAAGGCTTCAAATTTTCCTTTATAGATGGATAAGTCCTTATGTGGGCTAAAGGAGAAACCATAAAAGAAGTAATAGTCATTGGAAAAGAAGAAGGTGGATTGTATAAGCTAAAGGGTCACTCAGAAGCATCCATGACCCATGCCATTGAGAATCCATGTGAGATTTGGCATAGAAGATTATCCCACATCAACTACAAGGTATTACCATACATATGCAAAGCAGTAATAGGTCTACCAGAACTCAAGGTTGAACATGAAGGCGTGTGAAATGGATGTGCACAAGGGAAGAACATCAAGAATCCTTTTTCAAAGATAGAAAAAAAAGAAGGAGTCTTAGAAATCATCCATTCATATGTGTGTGGCCCAATGCCACCATCCTACATCAGTGGGTATGTATACTATGTATCTTTTATTAATGATTATTCTCGTAAAACCTGGGTTTAATTTTTGAAATCAAAAGATGAAGTGTTCAGTAAATTCAAGGAATTCAAAGCCTTGATAGAGAATCTTTCTAAATAAAGATCAAGATACCCAGGTCATATAATGGAGGAGAATACACCTCAAAATATTTTGTGAACTTCTGCAAAGATGTCGGGATCAAGAGGGAGCGCATCACTCCCTACAACCCTCAACAAAATGGTGTGGTAGAAAGAAAGAACAGAACGATAATGGAAGAAGTGAAGACCATGATCCATGATCAAGATCTTCCAATGTGCTTATGGTCATAAGCAGCAATGACCACCGTATATGTACAAAAACGATTGTCCCATAGTGCACTTGGGTTCAAGACCCTGGAAGAGATGTTCACCAGAAAGAAGCGAGAGGTAAGCCATCTCAAAATATTTGGCTTCCTAGTATTTGTACATATTCCGAAAGAGAAGAGAAACAAGTTGCAACCCTCAGGAAAGAAGGGAATATTTATGGGATATTGTGAGGCCTCCAAGGCCTTCAGGATTTATATACCAAGTCACTATCACATTGAGATCAGAAGGGGTGTGACCTTTGATGAAGATGTAGTTCTCAAGAAATCAAGAAGATGCCAGCTTGGAGAAGTATATGAAGAGGAACCTGTAGCTCCCAGAGTTGCAGAATCAGTAAGGGAGGTTCCCAGAGTTGCAGAACCAGTGAAGGAAGTCATAGCTTCCCCTAATGAGGAAATTCTAGAAGATCATGACATAGTAGAATTTCAAGAACCTCCTCATATGATGATCTCCCATTAGAGAAAGCATGCTTGGGATTGAGAGCTTATTCAAGATGGAGAGAAGTATGGTGTTCCTGAAGGAACCATGAGATAGGTGAAGAGACCTAAGACATTATCCAGTTATATGTCTTTGATGTGTGATCTCCTAGAGAAGGAGCCTACCTGCTTTGAAGAATCCATTCAAAAGAAAGAATGGGAAGATGTCATGACAGAAGAATACCAATCCATAATAAAGAAAGATGTTAAGCCCTAATATTGGCTCATTACCTCTTAATTGGGGCATATTAGATTAGTAATGCTATTTTATTTATGTCTGCTTTAGGCCATTAGTTGTAATTTAGATTAGTAATGTTATTTTATTTATGTCGGCTTTAGGCCATTATTTGTAATTATAACTCCTAATCTCCTATATATACCAAGGAGACATTTTCATTTTGAATCATGTTGTACTTGAACATTTAAGTGAGGTAAAAGGAGCTTGCCCCCTCAAAGAGGCTTATTATCTAAAATTATCTCTTTTTCAAGGCGTTGAGTACTTTTCCTAAGGTTTTTATATGCTATATTGATGTTTGGTTCTTAACATATGGTACCAGAGCTCAAGGTCTTGGGGTTTCGCTGCTACATCTGAGACACCGTGACATTTTCGCTATAAATTTTTTTCTACAACGTTTCAGAAGGAACTGATTGGAGGATATTTATAAGACAGATCAAGGTACGTTGGGTTCAAAATTCATCTCCTGAGGCCTTATAATTTCGGAGACACATCCTGTACAAGATAGGGTTCTGGAATCATCCTAAAATGAGCCATTGCGGAAGTTTTTCTATAAAAAAGTTTTTGTAATGTTTCAGATCCTGAAATCAAGAGGCCATTTATAGAAATTGGTAATGTATCTATGGTAAAACTTTTAGCTTATGGGTCATCTTAAATTTGTATATACACCCTGTGTAAGATAGGGTATCTGACTAGTCCTATTGACTAGTTTCAAGAAGGTGTTCCAGGTAAAACAATCATAACTTCTTCCTAGAGTATCCAAATTGTGTGGGACTAGATGCATTGGATCATGGACAATCTGTAGTATTTTGGGTGCGAGTTTCAGAATTTTATATCAATTATTTTGGGCGGGGCACACTATACAAGTGAGATCTCTTGGAAAGGCCAAAAATAGGCAAGTTGTGGGGAAACTACCGTAAATTCCACTTGGCACATTCAATTTTGATCAGACCTGTGGAATTACAGAGAATAAATATTAGAGAAATACATAAGAGAAATTTTCATACCCAGAAGGGCCAAAAATTGGGAGATACAATAGAAGAAATATTGTCTAGCAGAACCACCTCAAAATCAAGGTTCAAAAGTGATACTTGGCCAACATGCCACCCAAAAAGGGAACTTCTACACCAAATAAGCCTCCAGAAAATCCTACTT
>JASDQU010739590.1:186076-198464 GCA_032191745.1 Picea mariana
CCTAGTCTCCTATATATACCAAGGAGACATTTTCATTTTGAATCATCTTGTACTTGAACATTTAAGTGGGGTAAAAGGAGGTTGCCCCCTCGAAGAGGCTTATTATCTGAAATTATCTCTTTTTCAAGGCGTTGAGTACTTTTCTTGAGGTTTTTATATGCTATATTGATGTTTGTTTCTTAACAAAAGATGTATGGGAAATAGTTCCGAGACCGAAGAGAAAGGATGTGGTATCTTCCAAATGGCTCTTCAAAATAAAACATGTTGTTGATGGAAGTATTGAGAAGTATAAAGCAAGATTTGTCACTCATGGATTTTCTCAAAAGGAATGCATTGACTATGAAGAGACATTCTCTCTTGTATCCAAATACACTTCGATTAGAAGCATCATAGCCTTTGCAGCTAAGATGAAGTGGAAGTTACACCAGATGGACGTAAAGAAAGATTTCCTCAATGGTGTCATCGAAGAAGAAGTGTATATAGAGCAACCTCATGGATTTGAAGTTGAAGACAAGAAGACTCATGTTTGCAAGTTGAATAAGTCTCTATACAGATTGAAGCAAGATCCTAGAGATTGGTATGGTAGGATAGATAGTTTTCTGACGAGATTGGGATTTTCCAAGAGTAAATCAGATTCTAACCTCTACTTCAAGGTTATGAAAAATGAGTCAGTGATATTGTTGTTGTATGTGGATGACCTATTCTTAATTGGAGAAGAAAATCTCATCACTGAATGTAAGAGCAAACTCTCTTCAGAATTTGAGATGAAAGACCTTGGCCTAATGCATTATTTCTTAGGTATTGAGGTATGGCAGAGCCCAAAGAGAATATTCCTTAACCAAGGGAAGTATGCAGTTGAAATCCTGAAGAGATTTGAAATGTTGGAGTGCAAGTCCATGAATACTCCCATGGAAATGAAGCTGGAGCTATTGGTCGACACTTCGTCAAAATTGATTGATGCCACACTATATAGACAGATCATTGGATCATTGATGTACCTAAAGAACACCAGACCAGATATTTGTTTTGTTGTGAACACCTTGAGTCAGTTTCTGGTAGAACCTAGACATGTTCACCTAGTTGTTGCAAAACATGTGATGAGGTACCTTAAGGGTACATTAGATTGTGGTCTCAACCATGATGGAGATCATGATTTCACACTAATTGGGTACATTGATTCATATTGGGCTGGAAATGTCTCTAACTGGAAGAGAACTTCATGATGTTGTTTCAGTTTGGGATCAACCATGATCTCATGGAAGAGTAGGAAGCAATCCAGCATTGATCTCGGTACAGCTGAAGCATAATACACTGTTGTGTGTTCTACCAGCTGCGAAGCTATATGGCTTCGTAAGTTATTGACTGGTCTATTCGACTTAGAGATGGAAGCAACCACGATCCTATGTGACAACTAGAGCTGCATAAAGATGACAGAGAATCCTATATTTCATGAGAAGTAAAAGCACAGAGAGATCCGATATCATTACATCCATGACATGGTGTAGAGAGGATCCATAAAGCTCCAATATGTTAGCATGGATGAACAGTTTGTCGATGTGTTGACCAAGCCTCTATCTCGTGTAAAATTTGAGCACTTTCAATATAAGCTCGGTATAGTCCAAAAGGGCCTCCCTTGAAAGGGGGAGCAATGTCATGTTGAGATATGCCAACCTAGTACAATGCTTCCAGCTTAATTGTTGTGACGTGAAGCTTGTCTAGTACTGTGTTTCCAGCTTAATTGTTGTGTTGATATATGATAGCCTAGTATTGTGCTTCTAGCTTAATTGTTGTGACGTAAAGCCAGTATAGTACCATGTTTCCAGCTTAATTGTTGTGTTGAGATATTTTAGCCTAGTACTATGCTTCCAGCTTAATTGATGTGACGTAAAGCTATTTTAGTACTATGTTTCTAGCTTAATTGTTGTGTTGAGATATGTCAGGCTAGTACTGTGCTTCCAGCTCAATTGTTGTGATGTAAAGACAGTCTAGTACTGTGTTTCCAGCTTAATTGTTATGTTGAGATTCAAGCTTAATTGTTGTGTAGTGTGTCAGCCTCGTGTTGTGATGATGAGCTAGCCTCGTGATGTGATGATGTGACCAGCCCTGTGTTGTGATGATGATGTATTAGTTTTATACTAATCCATATTGATGCAGATGACGATTCCATTCCATTGAGAATGATGATGTTGTCGATGAGAAAAAATTTCGATAATTTATAGATACGCCAGTCATTGTTCCAAGATGATATTGATGATGTTGTCCTCTCACCCACCTAATGTTATTGAAGATGTTGTCCTCTCTCTCGCCTGATGTTGTTGTAGAATACCCTTCTTGTTAAGGGGGAGTATTGAAATAATGTAACTGCAAAGTGTATTCTAATTATTGTTGGTGTATTATTCATTAGATCAATCCCCTATTGCAGATTGACCATGTCGGCTATTTTAAAATACCAAATCCCCTTTTGCAGATTGGTCAAAACATAATTGTAATAGGCAGCATAAGAAGTCGGCCCCAAAATATATTAAAGGTGGTTATAACCACCCAGAAGAAGAACTCAGCCCCACCAATGAAGAGATGCCTCAATCCACACGTTCCAGAGTTGTATAAATAAGGAGGCTAGCACCTCACTTAGACACACACTCACTTGTTCATTGAGAAGCAAGTTTTGGAGCTACATTTGGAGAAGAGAGAGAGAGAGAGAGGTGCATTCTTGGGAGAGGAATTTTTGTATTTGTTTGAGTTATCTCCTGGCATTGTATAGCCTATCTATAATAAGGAAGTTTTGTTGGGTTTTCTCCCCCATGAGTGTTTCCCAAGATAAATGATGTGCCTCTTGTGATTGTGTATTTTTCAATGATCCTATCTATGCTATTGTTATCTAGTGAAATGCAAAGAACTCTAATAATAGCTTAAACCTTAACAAAATGATTACTCTTTTAGATTAAGTGTGTGCATTGAATGATGTTGATTTATGTTTAATCCAGTAATTAGGTCATGCACGCATGATGTACATCCGCCTTCTCTCCTAAGGGTTGCGCGACCTCTTGGTCTAGGATCGATCAAGAAACCGAGTCTGATTGACTCTCTAGGTCTCTTTTAGACCTCAAACCCACTTACATAGGTCCTTTTCCCAAATACGCATGTCATATGAGACTCGCAGCTTCTCTCTTAAGCATTATTTGAACATCAACACCAAATGGGTCCCAGCTCTTCTCTGCTAAGCCCTTTCTCTCCCGCAACCACTCGCCATGACCACAAGCATAAACAAAGGTGTGTCTTGATTTCACGAGTCAGTTGTTTGTATGTGAGTCACCCCGACTCTCCTAATCTTTAAAATTCTGGCAAGGGCCTAGCGCTCGCTAGCTCCTCCCGTATCCTCTTTCTATAGGAACGCTCACTATGACTTGGGGCCAAACCTCCGTGCGCGTCGGGATTTCGCATGTTGGGGATTCCTGATGTGAGGCACCTCTGTCCTCCTGATGTCTGAACTCACAATGGCACTAGACCGATGGTCCAAATCCTTCCTTTGATCAATGGCGGTGGTCAATTCAGAGTTTCATGTTTCGCGATTTTGGAGGTTGGTTCACCTCTGTTCCTCAGAGTTTCAAAACTCCGACGAGACCAGATCGATAGCTCATGGTCTCCCTTGATCCAGCGGTTCAGATAAATTCATGATTTCATGTTTCGTGAGTTCTCACAACTCAACCTTTGACTCCTATGATTCATGAATCAGTGAAACGTTGATCTCTTGCCACGTGTCCTCCTTGACGATGGACAGTCTCGATGATTTCAAAATGATCAACGACTGTGATCCTTCCTCCTATGCACTTGCTCCTCATTGTTTGGATGTTGATCGGATGATCTAGATCTTTCCCACTGAGCTTACGCTTTCTTTAGACTTAAAATATTTTCGAAGGATTCAAAAGCTTCAACCTTTTTCCTTCCTATGAGTATATTTCTTGGATCTCGTTAACAATTATGAAAAGTGTTGTTCCTCCTAAGATTGGTCTTGTGAAGACTTTGAAATCCCACGCACTTCTTGTACTTCATGGATTTCGATAGCTCATATCCTAAGGATTTATCAAAGGGAAATTCCTCTCGCCCTCCTGGCATTCTCCTTTTCTAGTTCTTCGACTTCTTGCAAAGTCCCTTCAACACTTAATTGAATCTCAGATCTGTGCACTCCTTTCACCAGATCTTTATGCAACGTTTTGGATTATTGTGGTTGATTGTACACACCTTGCACCAATATCTTTTCACTCCTTGCAAAGGGGAAATTTTGTGTTATATCTTCTGAGCTTCGGAATTGAAACAGATCTCGTTAACGCACTCCTTGTGTTCTGTGTGCACACATTGCACTACGTCAACAGAAGAGAAACAATTGAAACTTATCCTAACATTCACAGTCCCATATACTCATGAAAACACAATGATAGAGAATTTCAAACAATTTTCACACCATGCATTGGATCAATTTTCCTTTGTTATATTCAAAAGTGAAAATGGCTACAATTGAAATAAAAAAAAAAAACTGAAAACTGAAATCTCCTACAAACTTGCAGCTTTGCAACCAGCCTCATTTGGGCATACAAAACCTCTATTTATCTCAGAGGGTTATTAGGGTTTCCCCTACTACTTGTCTACTCTAAAACCTTCCCTACGGTTATCTTGAACCAATCACATTCCAGAGTCGGAGTGGAATCTCCCACTTCGCTCGTAATCGTTCAAGTGTGTCTCAAAGTTTTTTCGACACTGACTTCAAGCATGCCTCAAAATATTAATTACGGCATTGAGTTAAGGTGGACTTCAAAATATCTGTTGTGACTTCTAGCATTGAGCTCCCATATAGATTCCTTGATGTTGATAGGTCTTGCTTCCCTCGATTGCTAACGATGTTTCTACATCATACTCCCCTTGACAAAAATGCATGCACTCAATTTCCATGAGCTCCTGCACTGAATTTCCATGCTTCTGGATAGTAGCTTCATTTTCCCAACTAGAATATCCTATTGGGTGTCCCTTCTACTTAACTAGATACTCAAAATAGGTCTTCATTCTGCTCTTCTTGCCAATCCTTTGATCAACAATCTTCTCCATCTGTGTTTTTTCTAGTATAGGAATTTGTTTTTCCCACTAAATCTTCTCTTGAACTTATGATCCCTCTGTGTCTTCTTCCCTGTAAGGATACAGGTCTGAAACATTGAATATGGGCGATATGCCCACCTCATCTTGTAGCTCAATCTCATAGGCACTTGCATCAAACTTCCTCAAGATCTTACATGGTCCTATCTTCTTCATATTTAACTTGTTATATGTTCCCCTAGGGAACCTTTCTTTTCTGAGATGTGCCAGAACCTGATCTCCTACTTCAAACTAAAGTTCTTTGCAATGTTGATCAGCTCTACGCTTGTAATTCTGGTTATAACTCTGCAACTGTCCTTTGATCTGGCTATGGAGCTTCTGCATTTCTACAGCAAAATATTCTACTCCCGTGCTCCTGATCTCACTTTGTTCCAAGTCTCTCAACTCAAATACTCCTCTAGGTTGCATTTCATACAATATTTGGAATGGGCTCTTTCCAGTGCTTCTGTTTGGCGAGTCATTGTATGCAAATTTTGCTTCCAACAGAATCTAATCCCACTGATTATGGTGCTCAGTGACAAGACTCCTCAATAAGTTTTCCAAACTTCTATTTACCACTTTAGTCTATCCATCTATCTGAGGGTGATAAGCTGAGCTGAAAGAACAATCCCTCCCCAACTTCTTCCACAGTGTTCTCCAAAAGTGACCAACAAATTTTGTTTCTCTGTCCGAGACAATGCTTCTGGGTTGGCCGTGAAGTCCTACAACTTCTTTGAAAAATAGATTTGTAACATGTGTTGCATCATTGATCTTCTGGTATGGGATAAAATGTGCGATCTTTGAAAATCTATCCACCACCACAAATATGTAATCAAATCCTTTTTGTGTTCTTGGCGGTCCCAACACAAAATCCATGCTTATTGCATCCCAAGGCTTCTCTACTATTGGAAATGGTTGATACAATGAAGTGTTTTGTCTCTTCTCTTTCGCATGTTGGTATATTCTACATCTGTTCACAAAATTTATCACTTATGTTCTCATACCTGGCCAATAGTATGAGTTGTTCAACTGTGAAAACATTTTATCATGGTCGAAATGTCCAGCCAATCCTCCACTATGAATTTCCTTCAAAAGGTTATCCCTCATTGAGCACTTTGGTATGCACAATTGATTTCCCTTGAACAACAATCCCTCTTGAATCATGTACTCTGTCCACTGGATTTTGTCTCTCAACATAGGATTTTCACATGCTTTGTATGCTTCCTTGAAATCTGGATGATCACGATACATATCCTTAAGGTGTTCAAAACCCAAGGTCTTCACTTAAAATTTCTGCAGAATCAAACATCCCCGGCTTAATGCATCAACAACTTTGTTAGAATTCCTAGTGATATGTTTTACGACAAAAGTAAAATTCTACATAAACTCAACCCATTTTCCATGCCTTTGATTCAATTTTTCCTACCTCGTTATGAATTGTAAAGCCTGGTTATCGCTATACAAGACAAATTCTTGTGGGACAAGGTAATGTCTCCACTTCTTCAAGGCTTGAATTATGGCATAAAACTCCTTGTCATACGTGGATTATTTTCTCTTGGTGTCATTCATCTTCTCACTGAAATAGGCAACAGGTCTATTATCCTGACTCAAAAATGCTCCTATTTCAACTCCACTTGCATCAAATATCACCCAAAATGTCTTTTCAAAATTTGGCAAGACCAAGATTGGTCGTTCTATTATTTTCTCCTTCAATATATTGAAGATCCTTTCGGCCTCCTCTGTCCATTTAAAAGACTTTTGCTTCTTCTTCACTATATCCATCATTGGTGAACAAATCCCACTGAAGTCTCTGATGAAATTCCTATAGAAACTTGCCAATACATGAAAGCTCCTTACCTCAAACATGCTCCTTGGTGATGGCCATTCTTTGATTGCTTTCACCTTCTCCAGATCCATCTTCAGTTCATTTGGAGAGATCACAAAACCCAAGTAAATGATTTATGTCTTCATAAAAGAGGAATTCTTCATATTTATTAGTAGCTTCTCCCATTGTAGCCTCCTCATCACTAATGCCAGGTGCCTCAAATGCTCTTCTTTAGTCCTGCTAAAGATCAGTATATCATCTAGATACACGACCACAGAATTGTCAATGAAATCTTTCAGTATTTCATTCATCAGCCTCATAAAAGTACTCAACGCATTTGTTAAACCAAATGGCATAAAAATCCACTCATACAAACCTTCATTTTTCTTAAAGGTTGTTTTCCACTCATCACCTTCTTTCATCCTGATTTGGTGGTATCCACTTTTCAAATCTATTTTGGAAAGAAAATTTGCTCCACTTAAGCAGTCCATTAAATCATCCATTCTTGGTAAAGGAAATATATAACTGATGGTGATCTTGTTAATGGCTCTTGAGTCTGTGCACATTCTCCATCCTCCATCCTTCTTTAGGATTTACACAGTTGCACTGCACATGGACTCAAGCTTTCTCTGACCAAACCCTTGTGTAAAAATTCATGGACTTGGTTCTTCACTTCCTCTTTCTCTCGAGGTGTTAATATGTATGCTACTTTATTTGGAAGAGTTTCTCCTGGTATCAAGTCAATATGGTGGATGATACTTCTGACAGGTGGCAATGAGTTAGGCAGCTCATCCACCACTATGTCAGCGAAATTCTCCAACAATTCCTGAACTTATTAAGGAAAATCATACATCGATGTACTTGTAAGGATAACTCTGGGTTTCCTCACCACAACGAATTGCATCTCATTTTCTTCCATGACTTGTTTCAAGAGTTCCTTCCCACTCATCAGAAGTATGGTTGTGTTGGCTTCCTCTTTCACTTTCTTCTCCTCTATTGGCAGCAACATGTGTGTTCTACCATTCTTCTATAAGGTGTATGTATTCTTCCTCCCATCATGAATGACATTCTTGTCAAACTGCCATGGTATTTCCAACAAAATATGGCATACATCCATGGGAATTACATCACATAGAATTTCATCTATATATCCTCCTATCTTAAATTCAACCAAGAATTATTTAGTGACCATTACCTGGTGTCCTTTCTACAACCATGAGACTTTGTATGGCTTCAGGTGTGTATTTGTCTCCAACTCCAAATTCTCCACCATCTTCATGGATACTAAGTTATCAGTGCTCTCACTTTCAATTATCACCTTGCATACTCTGTCTTTAGTCTTGTAAGTTGTTTTGAAGAGACTATTCCTCTGCACTGGATTTTCAACTTTTTTCTCTAGTTTTAAGAGAACCTTCCTCAACATTAGGGATCCTCCATCCTCTACTCCTTTGCTTCAACATTCCCTCTCTGTGATTTTGAAATGTGAGCTTCACCTCCCCCTTCTTTATTTTTCTCGGGACAGTCCCAAGACATGTGCCCTATCTTTCCATAGGCATAGAATCTTACTCCTCATCCTCCTCTTCTTTCTCTTCCTCTGGAAGAATTTCATCCACCACCCTATATTTCTCAATAACTTCCTCCTCTTTCTGAGTGATTGTGTGGTTTCTTAGACTCATCCTTAGTCTTATGTGCTCTGTCATGGGAAACTCCCTTGCTTTTGTTTCGGGCTGGGATTTTACCTCTCCCTCACTGGCTTTGTTTTCTGGCCAACTTTTCCTCTGCCTTCAATGCAAATTGATAAGAGTCCTCCACTATGCTTACTAACATCATGATAAGCTCATACTGGATTTCATATCTCATGCCATTTATATATCTGGAAACTTTTTCTTCATCTCTCTCTCTTTGTCTAGTTCTGATGTTCAGCCTATAGAACTCCTCTATGTAGTCCTAAACTATCATTCCTTTCTGTCTCAGGTTCTGCATCTTCCTGAACAGATTGATCTGATAATCCTTGGGCATAAACTTAGCCTTCATCTTGGCTACCATTTTGTCCCAACTCTTTATCTTTTGTTTGCATTTTCTTCTCCTTTCAGCCTGCAGTTCATCCCACCACAGTGTTGCATGTCTTTGTAGTCTAACAGCATCCTGCTTCACCCTTTTCTCTTCATCGACCTCTTCATAGTCGAAATGATTTTCCATGGATCTTATCCAATCCAGCATCTTCTCAGCATCTAAATTTCCTTCATACATTGGGACCTCTATCTTGGATCTGCCTCCCAATCTGGCAACTTCTCTCAGCAAGCGTTCTTCGGCAACATCCTCTCATGTAGCTTCCTCGATGACATTCTCACCCATAGCTTCTTCACTCTCTGCATCGTTGATGTCTCTAGTATCATGTGCTCTCCTTTGCGCTGCCTCCATCACCACTAATCTTGTATGAAGTTCTCGCATCTCCCTTTCTATAGCTCGATTGTCTAAAGGTTTATCTCCTTGTCTCCTCAGCGGCATTGTGTCGATTCTCTGTCAAACATAGCCTACAAATTTGATTTCTTTTAGTCTCTTCTCCTTTTCCTGTTGTCTACAAGAAAAGCATCTGCTCTGATACCACTTGATGCATACCCCCCTTCTCTCCTAAGGGTTGCGCGACCTCCCAGTCTAGGATCGATCAAGAAACTGAGTCGGATTGACTCTCTGGGTCTCTACTACACCACAAATCCATTTACTCAAGTCCTTTTTCCAAATACACAAGTCGCATGAGACTCATGGCTTCTCTTTTAAGTGTTGTTTGAACCTCAATGCCAAACAGGCGCTAACTCTTCTCAGCTAAGCCATTTCTCCCTTGTGACCACAAGCCTAAAAAAAGGTGCATCACGATTTAGTGAGTCGGGTGCTTCTATGTGAGTTACCCTGACTCTCTTGATCTCCAAAATTTCGACAAGGGCCTAGCGCTCTCTAACTCTTCTCTTATCCTCTTTCCATAGGACCCCTCACTATGAACTGGGGCCAAACCTCCATGCGCGTTAGGATTTCGCATCTTGAGGATTCCCGATGTGAGACACCTTCATCCTCCCGATGTATGATCTTGCGATTGCGCTAGACCGATGGTCCAAATCCTTCCTTTGATCAATGGTTGTGGTCAAGTCTAGGTTTTGCATTTCATGAATTTGGAGGTTATCTCACCTCTGTTCCTTCGAGTTCTGAAACTCTGACGAGGCCAGATCGAAGGCTCATGGTCTCCCTTGATCCAATGGTTCAGATCAAGTCACAATTTCATGTTTCGCGAGTTCTCACGACTCAACCTTTGACTCCTCTGAGTCACGAGTTAGCAAAACACCGATCTCTCGCCACGTGTCCTCCTTGATGATGGATAGTCCCAATGATTTCGGAATGATCAACGACCGTGATCCTTCCTCCTCTATGCTTGCTCCTCATTGTCTAGACGTTGATCAGACGATCCATATCTTTCCCACTGAGCTTATGCTTTCTTCAGACTTAGAAGATTTTTGAAGGATTCAAAGGCTTCGACCTATGTCCTTCCTACGAGTCCGTTTCTTAGATCTCGTTAACACTTATGAAAAGTGTTGTTCCTCATGATCTTGGTCTCATGAAGACTTCAAATTCCCATGCACTTCTTGTGCTTCAGGGATTTCAATAGCTCAAATCCTAAGGATTTCTCGAAGAGAAAGTCATATCACCCTCCTAGCATTCTCCTTTTCTGGTTCTTCGACTTCTTGCAAAGTCCCTTCGACACTTAATCGAATATCGGATCTGTGCACTCCTTGTACTAGACATTTATACAAGATTTTTTATTCTTCTGGTCGAATGTGCACACCCTGCACCAGTCTCTTTGCACTCCTTGCAAAGGGAAAATTTTGTGTTATCTCTTCTGAGATTAAGAATCGAAACAGATCCTGTTAACGCACTCCTTGCTTTCTGTGTGCACACCTTGCACTACTTCAACAAAAGATAAACAATTGAAAATTATCCTAACATTCACAGTCCCATATACTCATGAAAACACAATGACAGAGAATTGCAAACAATGTTCACACCATGCATTGGAAAATGGCTACAACTGAAATAAATAAATAACTAAAAACTGAAATCTCCTACTAACTTGCAGCTCTGCAACCAGCCTCATTTGGGCATACAAAACCTCTATTTATCTCAGAGGGTTATTAGGGTTTCCCCCTACTACTTGTCTACTCTAAAACCTATCCTATGGTTATCTTGGACTAGTCGCATTCTAGAGCCGTAGTTGAATCTCCCGCTTCGCTCGTAATCATTCAAGCGTGTCTCAAGGTTGTTCTAGTGCTGACTTCAAGCATGCCTCAAAAGATTAATTTCAATGTTGAGTTAAGGAGGACTTCAAAATATCTATTGTGACTGCCAACGTTGAGCTCCTGTACAGATTCATTAACGTTCATAGGTCTTGCTTCCTGTGATTGCCAATGATGCTCCTGCATCAACGCACCTTGAAAATAATGTTGATTATTGTTGAATTCAATGATTGATTAATCGTGCGCCTTGAAGTAAAGTAGATGTCTTCTTTTGTGCCTTGAAAATAAAATAAAGTTTATTACATTGTGTCTTAACTTATGTCGTTGTATGATTGATTTAGTAATTAAATTCTCTTTCTCCTTGGAATTTATGTGATGTGTGATGGTTATTAGAACATTATTGCATCATTGATTCTCGTTGATGTTGTTGATTTAGCTAGTTGGTTTTTGAACTTGATTGTGTTAGTGGAATGTAGACACCTCCTTGTTCCTCAGAACAGTCGCCAGCCATCAGACCTTATTAATTAAATGGTCAAAATCAATCAAATGAATCATGGGCTTGAGTGTTGCTTATGTGTCTTGGAGTTCCTTACCTTGCAGGGTAGGTTGGGCGAATAGTTTCTATGTGTTATATTTATGTGATGAGTTGATCTTGCATCGCCATTTATGATACTTGTTGATTTTGTGTCGTTATCTAATGTGATGATGAGTTAATTATGTGTCCTTACTAATTATGATTGATGTGTTGGTTGCATTGTTATGGATTATGATGATGAGTCACTTGTAATGCTTTAAATTATGATGTCATTGATTAGGCACTGCTATGAATTACGTGTAGACATTAATTTCCTAATGCTTTAAAAAAAAAATTCCTTTTGTGCTTTGCTTTCCTAGTCGTAACAGAGGGGACATTACATATAAATTGTATATTTTTTGCAATTTTTTTGAATGAGCACTGAGAAAAATGAAAACCTCCATAAGCATTAGCATTAAACCCGATACCCGATGTAAATATTGCCTATATCACCTGCCATTGTCAAAAATCAATTGTCGGTCAAGATTTTATGAGGGTCGCCTAGATGATGTACAATTGATTTTTTTTTAAATCATTACTTTTTTCTAGGGCATGGTCCAATAAGATTCAAGAAAATCCTAATTAAAA
>JASDQU010739590.1:221121-250872 GCA_032191745.1 Picea mariana
GATGGGAAAAATGTTGGTATTTATGATGAACCTCTATTAGAAAAGGCAAATAAACGACTTTATGAAGGATCAAGAGAATCTGAACTTTGGGGAACCTCTCTTGTGCTACTTTCAAAGCCCCCGAAGTCTGAAATTTTGAAACACTCAAAGTTAATTCAATGTTTTAAAATGAGTTTAATTAAGTTGTAAAAATGATTATTCAAATATTAACTACTCCGTAGATTTGGGATTCGAGACACTTCCACCCTACCACATCCAAAGCTCCCGAACACGAACTGTCGAAGTATCAACAGCATTTATGATCAATTAAAGGTAATGATTCCGAATGAAGATTATGGATTGTGAGGTAGTCAATTCTATTGAGGTTAATAAATTCCTCATCAGTGAGTCTATACGAAAATCAATAAGCTCTTATTTGAATAAAAGCACTTCAATTTCGAAATCATTTTCACCTTTTGCAATTAGCATTTTTATCTATTGAAAAACTCATAGACTTTCTTTGCAATAGGGAACCTCATTCTATTTCCTTAGATATTATGGCACTACGAAAAATGGAAAAAAATCCTGATGCATCAGGCAAAGATTCAAATCCGAATGCAGACATTATGTCGGACATAACTCTGCAAGCCACAGACACCGTTAGAACTTGGATACAAGTTTTTGAGATCCTGGAGCGTGAAATCATCAACTGCCCAGAAGACTTCATCGAAGAAGAAGATGACTCTCATGAAGCTAAGCCTAGACACATAGCACAGTCAGAGATGCATGACCGAGACTCATGCCTCATAACGATATGATAAGTTGGGCCTTGGAACATGTTGACATCCAGACCAAGAGCATCATCAACCACCAGCAAGTTTCCATAGGATTTTTTCGACCGGAACATCTGCAAGTAATGTATAAAATCTCTCCTACTCCTAAATATACTTACAAGGTCGCATTCATTCTAGAGTTTGAGAGAAAGGAATGAGCCTAATATGCCAAGAACAGTCACGATATAAATAGGACCTGGTGGGGACATCCGGATAAATTCAGAATCAATGCTCATGGTATGTATGCCACAACGTCTTTAGATGCTCATATGGTGTATGTAGCCATGATGATCTATCGTCTATTTGGGAAGAATATCCCTACGCACTTCTCAGTGGAATGGGTATCCATCATGAACGAGGTAGCCAAGGGTAACACTTTCAATTGGGCCAAAATGCTATCGATTAATTTGGCCAAGGAAATCGTTGATTATAAAACAATGAAATCAAAAGGCCAGCCTACCCCTTTCTACATGTCTGCATATGTTATGGATTCCATCTACTTTATGACCCCTTTCCCATTGATGAACTAGAGTTGGACCCCAGCCATTTCAGAGCCCATTCGTTTTTATCACTTCAAGTTATGGGAAGAGAAAGATAAGGATTTCTTTTATGAAATCTATCACAATGTTGTAATACTTGTTCACATAGTCATCTATGGTCGTTCGCCCCCTCAGATTTCAAAGAGGATTATGGGAAACCTAGAAAAGATCGTAGATTGGTTCATTGAGGATAATTTCTCCTACATCAGAGTTTTTGGTTGCTCGATTCCTCCTCACACTCTCCCACAATTTTTACCCGACCTGCTGGTGTGTAGAGAAGTGGTGTACTAGACAATGGTGGGAGGTATCAGCAAGGAGCTCAAAGTGGCTCAGAAAAAGGTATGGTCGACTTTCCCCATTCAAGTTGGCATGTTTACGTTATTATATTTTGGCCACTCAAAATTTGAGGCCACGGCTCTAGAGGATATCAATTGGTTGATATTAAGTTCAAGAAACATGATCCACATAAAACAGTGGAAAACCATATCGCTCAATTCAACATGAAGCGGTACACGCATGAGAATTCCTCGTACGATGAAATATTCAGAGGGGTGAAATCTTATGAGGAAGTCCAAGACAGATTCCTGGCCTTGGCCCCAGACCAACAAGTTGGTTTCCTTAGCTTTCGGAAACACAGGCGGAACATTCTACCAAAGATACTACAAGGAGAATCAATAACCAAGCCTTCTTCATAGGAAACTAAGTCTACAGAGCTTGAGTCAAGCTCCTCCACTAAACCCAAAGATGAAAGGGTCCCCAAAAGCCCAAGGGTATTATTTCAGGAGATAAGAATGTCACTATGAAGGTTAAATGATCCACAGGTGATAGCACGGTTCGAGGCCTTCATGAATCTGGGACATATTATCTCTCATTCAACACCAACAACTCCTGCTAGCATGCCTAGTACAACAAGAAAACAACATTCCACTGAAGTTGACTCTCCCATTACATCCTTAACCCCTCTATAGACCATCTTTGGAAATCCTAATTCCAAAATCACTTTTTTTGGTGATCTTACTCCCATTTTGCCCGAAGAGATGCCTCCTTCAGATTTATTTTTTAGTAAGAAACAAAAATCCATCGTGAAAATAGAATATCACCAAAAGGATGGAGTGATAACTAAAAGGAAAAGACTAGTGTATGGCGGTAATGATCAGGATGGTCCAGTATTTACAAAGGAAGTTGTAGGTTCGTTAGGTTCTTTTTCCATGGCCAATCAATGGTTAGTGGAAAATTTGACCGAACAATTGCTACAAAAGTGCCTATTGGTGGAACACTTGCAAAGCCATTTATATACTACATAATAGACTATCAAGAACAGAATGAGTCAGGATTTCGAGCAACTAAGGGCTAGTGATCGACAGCAGATTCAACAGCTTCAGGCTAACCTTGAGCAACTCCATTAGAGTTCACAAACCAACCAAGGTTTGGTCACTCAGCGTGACAAATTTATAGAACAACTGCAATCCATATTGTCCCTAACTGAAGAAACCACAATAGACATCTTGGCCTTCAAAACACAAGTGTTGGAAATCAATGAGAAGCTAGAAGTTGCCCAACAGGATCTTTTTCTGAAGGTACATGCCATCCAAAAATTTTATCAGGCAGTGGACCTTTCCCTAAAGGATATCTATGTCAAGTAAAAAAAGGCCCGCTTAACCCGGTCTAAGTTTCAAGAAGTGCTCATATTGATGCAGAAAGCTAATGTCCTTGATTTTCCTCTTCTCTCTTATTCGAAACAATTAAGAGGTTAGATGGCCCTAAAGGTCTGGGAAATAAATCTGGAAGAAGGCAAGAAATCTACCAAAGAAGTGAAAGAATCTTGTCTTGAGGCATTATCATCACTAAACAAAAAGATGATTGAGTTTGAGGGAAGCAATATCTCAGAAGCCTTGGGGAAAATTAAGATAGAAATGAACCAGCAGAATTCTAGACAAAACAAAGAAGAAACTCTGGAAGCCACTCAAGAAATGAGACAGATTGATCTTCTTAAAATCAATAAATGGTTAGTTAATCCAAGTTCACAATTTTAGGTCACAGTCCAAAAGGTGAACAAGATACAAGAAAAGTTTCCTCAAATACAAAGGAAATTATTCACTTTCAAGTTAAATTAAAGCATTGATCCCTCAAGGTGCGTAGTGGCATTGGTGGATAGATGCACCCAATGTATTGAACATGGAAAAGCAAGCATATCTGGGAGAAAGTGAGAAAATGTGCACAATGTCCTTTCCTTTCACCCTCTCTATCTTTCACCCTCCAACAGTCACTTACCTTGTCCACCCGCATTCTAACCTCCACTTATCCCACTTCATCATCACACATTTTTTCCCACATCATTATTTCCATAAATGGTTACTCTTCCTTGTGTCTGTTATCCATCCCTTGACGAGCCAATGATGTGCCATTCGTCTGATTATCCTCACCCCATGACTTCGACTGTGATTCATTGCCTCGTTGAATATATCTGAAGGGACATATGGAAACAAAATTAAAACGTCCAAGATAGTATGCTAAATGATTAAGGTTGCCTTAATGACATGTGTACCTAGCCAAAATGATTAAAGAGAAGGATCACTTCTACCAGCAGATGAAGAGATAGAGGAGAGCACCAGTGAAACTCATCAAAATTTACACGATGTTGTTTTATTTAGATGCATGTTATTTTTAGTTAAATATTGTAAGAAGTCCAATGGTTTTCAGTTGTGACTGATTTTGTATAAATACATAGATTTAAGATCTATACGAGGTTGCTTCTTGTCGAATGTAATAGAGAAACTCTCTTTTTGAGTATTAATAAAAGTACAGACAGAGATTCTAATTTTCGTTCAATTTGAGTTATGTGTTTCCTTAGTGTTTCCATTTTCCCATATTTCTTTATGTAATTTCTTGAAGAGCGATTGATTGCAATTTAGTATTACAACTACTATAATCATGTTATACCATCAAATCATTCAGTAAATAGTTTTTCCTCTGTATTTAATGTGAGTAAAAAAAGACCTGCGATCTGTGTGAATTACTTCATTTTATATCATGTTCAAGGGTGTGTTCTCTACTTTTCTTCCACTGTAAACAAGGTGAGACTCATATGTAATTGATGAATGGCTTTGTTTAACAGTTTTGTAACTCTTTTCTACACCATTTGATATTATAATTGCGATTCAAATAACGAAATACAGCCTTTGTACTGTCCTATTATTAATTTCACTTAAGGATCATTTCTCATAAAACTGAAGGTAGGAAAAGCACTCTTTAAAAACATTTTTTGTAAACACTATTGATGCTTGACATTATTCTTTGAGACTTAGGATTAATCTTAGGAACAACATCTTTTTGGCGTCATTGTCGGGGACGAAGAAATAAAATCATTTTCCCAGGGAGAATGACAAGGTAAATTTCATTCTTTGATGGTGAACAAAGGTTGAATGCATAAGTAAGGATTACCTAATTTTTACCTGGTGACTCCACCGTGGAGAAAACTAACATTTGGTTGAAAAAAAACCAAGAAAAACCCAGACGATAAGCATACTACACCAGTGTCAAATCCCAAAAGGTTGTTGAAACCAAATGGATATCTCAGACAGAATACTACACAGCAAGTAAGGTCTATCAACCTATAATTACACAAGATAATGCTAAGGTTCACACTAAAGAACTGACCCCTAAAGAAATATTTAAACAAATTCATTTTGCAGAGCATCAACAAGTAAACCTGAGGTTAAATTGAAACCCCAGAGGAAATTATTCCTGAGATAAAAGTTGAGATTAACCCGGCATATACTTTTAACAGTGAGGACAAAGGATCTCCTTCAATTACCACTATCATTAACACTCTTCCAATTCTCTCCTTTCCTGAGGTAAAAGTTTATGTTTCCCAGAATCTTGAAGAGTATTTTATATACCCGGATTCATCCCCTATTGCCTCTCCTTTATGTACATATGGTAAACCTGAGGAACCCATCTCAAGTTTCCCTTTTCCTCCTCATATAGATCTTTCGTGTCCTCGTGATCCTTTTCCTAAACTTCATTTGCCACATCCCTAAGTAGTCGAAAGGTTAGTAGTTCAGTCCCTCAAAGTTTTTGAAAATCCCTTTTTAGCACTCGAAGTCTGTCTCCTAGACTTCCAATGGTCGGTGCTAGAGGTTCTGATGTTGGTGGCACCATAGGTGCAGGAGCTGGTGGACAAGATCATCCCCCTAGAATTTTTTCCAAGGTAGCTTCTAGATATGCCCCCTTGGTCCTTCATGTTTTCCTGCATGATCTACCCGAAAATTACATGAAGAACCTCCCCAAATTCATGGGAGAAGGAGATCTAACCGCAACAGAACATATATCCTTTTTCGATCAGTTCACTGATATCATTGGCATTGAGCACGAGTACGTTTAATCAAGGCTATTAGTACATACCTTCGAAGGAAAAGTGAGGACTTGCTTCAGGGGACTCCTAGTAGGTTCCATACAATCATATGACGACCTAGAAAATGTCTTCCTAAGATAGTGGGGCGAGAAAAATGACCATGTTTATTATTTAACCAAATTCGGGGCTTTGAGGAAGAAGACTTCTGAATCAGTCCTTGAATTTACTCATAGGTTCAATAAGATGTTTCACAAAATCCCAATCGAAGTCAAACCTTCTCAATCAGTTGGGAAAGTAACTTTTGTAGAGGCTTTTGATTTCGACTTTTCCCTACTCTTAAGAGAAAGGAGATCTACCACTTTATCATGAATGCAAGATGATGCCATAGAAATTGAGTCCAATATGATGGAATCCAAGAAATCAAAAACTAAGGTTGATATGGGAGCTAAAGAACCTAAGAATTTCAAAGAACAGGAAGGGCCCTATGGATTTGGGAAGTCCGCAGAAGAAAAAATGTATAAAATGGACAATATTATTAAAGATTTATCATACAAAATTTCCAGGATGGAATTAGATCAAGCCAAATCTGATCCATACGTTAGGAATCAATTCAAGAGAAACCCTAACCCTCAGATACAACAAAGACAAGTAAAAAATGAAGATCAAAATATCCAAGCTCTATTTAAAACTGAAAATTTCATGCAGAGGGATGAAACGCAAGATTATGAAGAGCTAGAAGAAGATCTAAACAACCTTAGCGGCGATGATCTTGAGCCACACTTAACCAGACAAGATTATGGGAAATCTTTAGGCCTATAATCCCTGTTCAATGATGAAGAAAACATCAACAATCTGGGGGACTCTACCTATCAAAGTTTCACCGACTCAATAATGGTCGAACTTCAACATAAGTGTGATTTAAGGCCCAGAGAGAAAAATTCTACAAATGTTCCACCAAAAAAGATTTGATCACGAAGTAAAGTGAATGAGGCAGCAATTACCAAACCATCGACTGAAACACAAGCTACCTGAAAAAAGCAAGTTGAAGCAAGAACAATGCAAACTAAGAAGCTAGAAAATACTGAAGTAGAAGTTCAAACCTGATGCAGGAGCATCGTCAGCAATCCCACGTGGAGGGGAAACTCATGGTGCCTTTTTAATTATTCAGAATCTAAAAGCTGGTGTTTTGTTGTAGATCCGTTTTGAATGGATGATTGAAGGAGAGAGAAACGCTCAGGAAAATGAAGGATCATGAGAGATCTAGAAGTTTCTCTCTTAGTCTTGAATGTAACAGAGCTTGAGTAGTTGTTAGCTATTATTTCAATAGGAGAGGTAGTCAGAGGGAACCCTAGGAACGTTCCTGTATAGGTAGAGGCATGGCATTCCCAAATGAGGTTGTTGGAGGAGTATTTTTATTGAATAGGAGGTATAATAATTTGTTTAGAGAGGGAGCTAAGACTCTATTACAGTCCAGCCTGCACATATTGTAATCGAACATTCATGTTAATGAAAAAGAGCAGTTTTTCCTACATATGATTATGTGTGTGTTTATATGATTATGAATGAATGTCACCTGTGTGTTTATATGAATGTATACTGTAGATTCTTAGGATAGATTTCATCTACATTAATAGATAGAATTATCTATTTGTGAGTTTGCTAAAATTGCTTCTAGGTTCTTTAGGTTGTGAAAGGAGTGCACAATAGAGCATTGGAAACTCTATAGCCAGTGAAAGGAGTGTGCATATGAACTCTTTCAAGTTAGAGAAGAATGTGTCAGGAGGTAACACCAGAGGAATTCACAGATTCAAGAGGAGCCTCAAGGTTGTTGAATATCTTAGAGGAGAAACTGTGCAGAGGAAGAATAGTGAGACAGAGTCACTGAGAACTCTGTAGAGCTCTGTCAGGTGGGCATTGAGTAGGTGCAAGTGTACACTAGGATAAATCTCTGTTGAGTTCAAGGAAAAGGGTATTAGAGGAAGATACTCACAGATTTATTGAACACTCTGTCGGCTCAGCAAGGAGTGCTTGAGAATAAGTTACCAAGAGGGCACTTATATCCCTTCAAGGAGAAAAAGGGACAAAGACCTTTGATGTCCGAGCAGTTGAAGCTCATGGTGATACAGATTTGTTGAATACTCTGGAGGAAGACCTGTCCAAGGAGTGCACCAGGACAACACTCGTACAAGGTGTTGAAAGACATCCAATTGAAGGTTGTCAAGCACAAGGATTGTGCGGAGGAGAGAACTAGTTTCAAGTTCGAAAGCTCAGGATGTCAAGCACAGAACGTGTCGGGAGGGAACCAAAAATTCCTTTGAAGGATGTAGAAGGATTGAGACCCTTAGAGATTCGAGCGAGAAAAATCTCAGGAGGGATAGAGCCTTTGCGCACAAAATTTTAGCAGAGGGAGCAGAAGGATGAGACACTTCGAGGTCCGAGTCACAAACAAGATCAGAAGAAATAGCACAAGCATGCACCAGGGCTGAGGTTAGATTTCATTCCCAAATCTCAAGAGATATAGCATTTTCAGAAGTGCAGACAAGGCCCAAACTAGTCGAGTTCACAGGGGAAAGATCAAAGGCCGCAGCCTTTGACACATAGACATTCTTCCAAGTCAAAAGAAGGTTAAATCTCAGTAGGAGGAGTGACAGTGGTCATTGGATTGAGCACTGTGAATAATCTGGATCATTGGATCAGAGTCCAGATAGAAGGAACGAGCGCAGAGAGGAGGAGAACAGATCTCGGGCGTTAGATCTGAGCACTTGGACCAACCGTCATTGGATCTAGAGGTAAGTGCACAGACTTTAAATCCTTTAAGTGAATAGGATATCGGACTTACAAAGTCCCAAAACACGAAGAGGAGATCTGGACCATTGGATCATGGAGGGTTGTGGACCATCGATCTGACATAAGTGGATTTTTGGAAATCAGAAATTGGGAGAAAGGAGGTGAGCTATTTCCCAATTTCGCGAAACATGAAGTTCCGAAATGCGAAGGGGAGATCTGGATTTTTGGATCGTGGAGTGTCATGGACCATTGATCTGACATGAGTGGGTTCGAAAATCAAGAAATTGGAGGTAGGAGAAGCAGAGTCAGGAGAAGAGAGAACTCACGAGGTCCGATTTAGCAAGAGAGACCTTAGTCGTTAGTTGTGTACCATCGAGGATCGTTGATCCGATCCAAGGATTTTGCGGATTCATATTTCGGAAAATCATCAAGGGAGCTAGCCCACGGTCATAACCCGTGGTCACATCAAAGAAGGAGTCTAACGTAGGAAGCTATCGCTGATTCAAAAATCGAGAAAGGGGAGCAGGCAACTCACAAAATTTCTAAGGCACGAAATCACGAAGGGAGCTAGCCCATGGTCGCAATCCGTGCTCATGTGAAGGAAGGGGCTTAGCCAGAGAAGAGCTAGTGCCTGCCAGGTGTTGAGATTTGAACAACGCTCAGGAGAGGTCTCATGGGTGCCATATGACTTGTGCATTTGGAGGAAGGGCCTATGTAAGTGGATTTGGGGTCAAGCAGAGACTCGAAGAGTCGATCCAACTCAATATCTTGATCGATCCTTGACCAGGAGGACAATATCTCCCGAGGGGATAAGGGGGGGTCTGCATCAAAGGAAATCGAGAAAAAAAATGGAGGTTTCAATTTGGAAAATGAAATTCATAAAATTAAAATCCCAATGCCTCTGGTTGAACTTGCAAAAAACCTGATTTATAAAAAACAAATTGCTAAAGCGATAAATTTTTCTAATTTTGAAAGTCAATATGACGTTATTAATCTGAAGGATGAAAAACTTACAATTATGTTATGTCCACACATTGAAAACAATAAGGATTATGTTGCTCCATTCTATATCACACTAATTGTGCATGACCATTTAGTCCACAATTGCATGTTGGACTCTGGGGCCTCTCATAATTTGATGCTTAAAATTATCATGGAAAAATTAGGCCTCGAGATTACCAGACCTTATCAAGACTTGTACTTGTTTGATTCTAGAAAGGTTAAGTGTCTAGGTATGATTAAATATTTGGTAGTAAATCTTGCTCATATCCATGTGAAAAGTATCCTTATGGATGTGGTTGTTGCTGATGTCCCTTCCAAGTATGACATGCTTATCCAGGTCTTGGGGTGTCAAGTTAGGAGGATCAGTTCAGCTAGACATGACTTACACTACAATCCCAATTTTTGGTGGGAAATTCACACAACTGTACAAAGAAACTAGATTGGTGTATACTATAAGTGACCCTCAAAACCCCAATAATTACCCAGTCTGTGTTGTTGATCAAGATTTAGGAAATTGTATATTATCTATAGATGACAATTTTGAAGAATGTACAGAAGAAGAAAATAAAAAAATAGAAATGACAAAGAAAAATGTAAATGTTAGAGAAGGAATGTGGAAAATGTTCTTTGACGGTGCCTCATCCTGCGAAGGAGCAAGATCTGGAGTTTTATTCATGGCACCAGGTGACGAGTATGTTATCCCCTTTTCTTATATATTACAATGGGAGGTTGATTATACGAATAATGTCTGCGAATATGAAGCTCTGGTTTTAGGATTGGAAGCTGCGAGGAAGCTAAAAATCGAACATATAATAGTTTACGGTGATGCAGAGCTTATTGTAAAACAAGAAAAACAACAGTATCAAGCTAAGAATCCAAGGTTGAGATCCTATAGGAATTGTGCCTAGGATATTACAGAGAACTTCTTCTTGTCCTTTAATATTCACTCTATACCTAGGATGGAGAATCAACAAGTTGATTCCTTGCCTAAGGTTGTTGCAACCTTCATACCGCCTATTGTCTTGAAACTGAAGTATCACATCGAGATGAGACATAGACCCTCGATATCGAACAATGTTCAACACTGGAAAGTGTTTGAAGACAACGAACAAATCAAATAGTTCATGGAAATGATTGACAAGTTTTCTAAAACTCACATAGATCAGGAAAACCAAAATGATCATGCTTGGATTATGGAGGAATGGGAAAACCCAGAGAAATTCCAAGATAAGATTGTAAATCACCACATTCTCTTGCATAAGAACAATCAGATTCCCAAAGGCCTGATCCCCTTAGAAAGATTGTTTGACCAGGATGACATACCTTTAAAATCTACCTTATGACCTCAACCTGAAGAAGTTGAAGACTGTAATGTAGGAACTAATGAAGATCCCAAAATGGTCAAGATATCAAAATACCTTCTGACCCAAATGAAGAATAAGTTATGATGATTTGAAAACTTACAATACCTCTATTATTGAACATAATATTCCTTTAAAACATGGTGTTAAACCTTTCAGGTAGAAACTCGGACAAATAAACCCTATTCTCCTGCCATGACAGAAAGGGAAGTTAAAAAACTTCTTGATGCAAAAATCATCATTCCACTTAGGTACTTTGAATGGGTAGCGAATTTGGTCCCCATCAGAAAGAAAAATGGAAAAATAAGGATTTGTGTTGATTTTAGAAACTTAAATCGGTCATCCCTTAAAGACAACTACCCACTCCCAAAAATGGATCATGTTCTAGAGAAGGTAGTTGGAGCTAACAGGATTTCCATGATTGATGGTTTTTCCATATATAATCAAATCATTGTCCATGAAGATGACAGAGAAAAGACTGTGTTTACCACTCCGTGGAGAACCTTTATGTACGATAAAATGCCCTTTGGTTTGATGAATGCAGGAGCCACTTTCTAGAGAGTGATGGATATCGCATTCATCGGTGAGAGAGACAAATTTGTTGTTATTTATCTTGATGATTTGACGATTTTTTCCAACTTTGATGCAGAACATTTGCTACACCTCAGACAAACCTTCAAAAATGCAGAAAATTCAATTTATCTCTTAATCCCAAGAAATTACATTTTGTTATGCAAGAAGGTAAGTTTTTGAGCCATATAGTGTCAAAATAATGAATCAAGGTTGATCCTAAGCGAGTTGAGGCTATTGACATGATTAATATCCCTAGGAATAGAAAATAAATTCAATCGTTTTTAGGAAAGATCAACTTTTTGAGAAGATTTATTTCCAACTTTGTTGAAATAATCAAAATGATTACAGATGTGTTGAATAAGGACATCCAAGTGAAATGTACTGCAAAAGCTAATCATATTTCGAGTGCGTCAGGAAATCTATAGGGGAAGCACTAGTGCTAGAAAGTCCTGACTATACAAATAAATTCTTAATCTTCTCATTCACTTCTGAACATATTGTTGCAGTGGTACTCCTGCAAAAGAACGCAGAAGGATTTGAGAAACCAATAGCCTTCTTCAACAAAATCCTCAGGGATGTAGAATTAAGATACAATATACTTGAGAAGAAATCTTACGCAATGGTGAAGGCTCTCAAGGCCTTTAGAACATATGTATTGCATTCCAAAATAATCGCTTACGTGCCAACAAATGCTATCAGATTTCCTTTACTCTTGCTTAATCTTCATAAAAATAAGGAAACTCACCTTGACTCCAGGAACTTGAAAACATCTTTTCAAAACAAGGTTAGGAGAAAATCTTTATCCTCCTTGGATTTCAATTGAAAAATTATGTCTAGGATAATCCTAACATTTTTATCTCTTTTATCGGACTTTAAATTAAGTAATTCGCTCAAGGTTAATGCCTGGAAAGATTAATATTCCCATAAATTCCCCCTATAGTCGAAGGTGTATTGAAAATTGGAAGAGAGTGAGTTTCAGAGTATTCTCAAAAATCGTTGACATGCCTTCTTTTCAAAAAATTTAAACAGATATCATCCGTTGCGTGACACAAAGATTGATTGCCCCCACTTCAAAATATTAAAATTATAAGATAGATGGTGAAAGGAAATTCATAATTTGATTTCCCCCATCTAGTCTAGAAGAGATGATGAAAGGAAATTCATATAATGATTTCCCTCATCTCAAGAAAGTACAAAAAGTATTGATTGAAGTGGTGAAAAGAAATTCAATGGGAGAAGTGGACAACTTCACCTAGGTACTGAACAATCTCACTGGCAGTGAAGCAATGTCTATGATATCTGCAAGGCTGTCATACATACCTATATAACATACTTTGTCTTCTATCTCTATTTCCGGTCATATTTACACTCTGAACCAACTAGGGACTCCCTAAAATAAACTATTACATATGCTTAACCTTGATGCAAATGAAGCCGGTCTGAGTCTGATATTTCAGTTAAATCTATTTTGATTATTTTAAACAATTCCAAAATCAGTTTTAAGAAAAGGAAATTTTAATAGCCCAACTTAAGAGAAATTAACTGAATATGTTTCGGAGGTTCTCGAGATTTGGTTAAGTTCGTTCTTTTATGAATGAATAATTCTTTAGTAAAAATGAAAAATATTTCTCAAAAATAAATAATGACTCCATTTACCCAATAAAGGGGCTTGGTCTACTGTTCTTTCGTGCCTCACAGGGAGCCACAAACCCTAGATGGAGCCTATGTTGGAACACACACAATTTTTAACTTTTGAGTTTATAGTTTTTGCCTTATTAAGAATAAAATTTTACACAAGGTGGCCTTATTCTAAATCAAATTCGTTGGTTGTCATTCAATAATAAATCACATACATTATCCGTTGTTGACGATTTCCCTTATTTAATCAAGCAATCCTAATAATCCTCGTAGTTCTAGAGTCACCTGAGTTTTAAAGAATAGATCCCTAACAATTGTTTCGGAACCCGACACTTCGGATGTTCCCATAAGTTTAAACGATAACCCCAAAACCCGAAAATTACAGTCCGTGATAAACTCTAAAGAGCTCACAGACACGAGTCATATGACACGTGTCTTTTAAATCTTTTATATGCTGACACGTGGCACTTATTTTTGAAGTTTTCATTAGATAATTTACATGCTATCGAGTGACACGTGGCACCTATATCTTCTTCACATGTCATCTAGAATAACGTCATTCCTGCCACGTCACTCCAGAAGATGACCCTTCGAGAGTCTAACAAAGAGTGAGTTCACAAATCACGAAAGTTTCAAATGCCGAAGCATTGGACATTTCAAAGAGTAAAAAGAAATTAATGAAACATCTAATAAAGAAACTTAAACCCAATTAATTAAGACTTAAGGAATATTACTTGTAATTATTTACTTCTTGATTTTGGATTTCGGGGAACCTCCCTTGTGCTATTTTCAAAGCCCCTGAAGTTCGAACTTCCAAAACAATCGAAGTTAATTCAACGTTTTAAAACATGGTTAATTAAGTTGTAAAAATGATTATTCAAAGATTAACTACTCCATGGATTTGGGATTCGAGAGACTTCCACCCTATCACATCCAAAGCTCCTGAACATGAATCGTCGAAGTATCAATGGAATTTATGATAAATTAAAGGTAATGATTTCGAACGAAGATTGTGGATCGCCAGGTAGTCAATTCTATTGAGGGTAATAAATTCCTCATCACCGAATTATGCAAAAATCAATAAGCTCTTATTTGAATAAAAGCACTTCAATTTCAAAATCATTTTCACCTTTCACAATTAGCAGTTTTATCTATTGAAAAACTCACGGACTTTCAATGCAATAGGGAACCTCACTTTGTTTCCTTAGAGATTATGGCACCGCGAAAATGGAAAAAAATATTGATGCAGCAGGTGAAGATTCAATCCCTAATGCAGACATTCTATCAGACACAACTCCACGAGCCACAAACATCATTAGAACTTGAACACAAGTTTTTGAGATCCTGGAGCGTGAAATCATCAACTGGATAGAAGACTCAGCCAAAGAAGAAGATGAATCGCATGCAGCTAAGCTTAGAAACATAGCACAATCAGAGCTACACAAGATAGTTGCATGATCGAGACTCATGCCTTATAATGATATGATAAGCTGGGCCTTGGAACATGTTGACTTCCATACCAGGAGCATGATCAACCACCAACAGTTTTCTATAGGCTCTTTTCGACCAGAACATCTGCAAGTAATGTATAAATTATCTCCTACTCCTAAATATACTTACAATGCCGCATTCATTCTAGAGTTTGAGAGAAAGGAATGCATCCAATATGCCAAGAGCAGTCAGGATATAATTAGGACCCGATGGGGACATCCAAAGAAATTCAGAACCGACGCTCATGGTATGTATTCCATGACGTCTTTAGATGCTCATATGGTGTATGTAGCCACGATGCTCTGTCATATGTTCAGGAAGAAGAGCCCTACGCACTTATCTGTGGAATGGGTATATATCATGAATGAGGTAGCCGAGGGTTACACTTTTAATTGGGCCAAACTTTTATCGGATAATTTGGCCAAGGAAATCGATGATTATAAAAAAGAGAAATCAAAAGGGCAGCATGCCCCTTTCTACATTTTTTCATATGTTATGGATGTCATCTGCTTTATGTCCCCTTTCCCATTAATGAACTGGAGTTGGACCCCAGCCATTTCAGAGCCCATTCATTTTTATCACTCCAAGTTATGGGAAGAGAAAGTTAAGGATTTCTTTTATGAAATCTATCACAATGTCGTAATACCTATTCACATAGCCATTTATGGTCACCCGCCTCCTCAGATTTCAGAGAGGATTATGGGAAACCTAGGCAAGATCGCAAATTCGTTCATTGAGGAGAATTTCTCCTACATTAGAGTTTTTGGTTGCTCGGTTCCCCCTCATGCTCTCCCACAATTTTTACCCGACAAGTTGGTGTGAAGAGAAGTGGAATACAAGATAGTGGTGGGAGGTATTAGCAAGGAGCTCAAAGCGGCTCAGAAAAAGGTATGGCTGACTTTCCCCATTCAATTTGGCATGTTTACATTATTAGATTTTGTCCACTCTAAAGTTGAGGCTGCAGATCTAGAGGATGTTAAATTGGTTGACATCGAGTTCAAGAAACACGATCCACATAAAAAAGTGGAAATCCATATGGCTCAATTCAACATGAAGTGGTACATGCATGAGAATTCCCCGTATGATGAAATATTCAAAGGGGTGAGATCTTATGAGGAAGTCCAAGACAGATTCCTGACCCTGCCCCTAGGCCAATAAGTTGGTTTCCTCAGCTTTCATAAACATAAGTGGAACATTCTACCAAATAAACTGTAAGGAGAATCAATAACCAAGCCTCCTTCAAAGGAAGCTAAGTCTACAGAGTCTGAGTCCAGCTCCTCCACTAAACCCAAAGCCGAAATGGTCCCCAAAATCCCAGAGGTATTATTTTAGGAGATAAGAATGTCACTATCAGGGTTAAATGATCCACAAGTGATAGCACAGTTTGAGGCATTCATGAATCCAGGATAGATTGTCTCTCATTCAACACCAGCAACTCCTGTTGGCACCCCCAGTACAATAGGACATCAACATTCAACCGAAGTTCCCTCTCCCATTACATCCTTAACCCCTCTATAGAATAGCTTCAGAAATCCTAATTCTTAAATCACTTTTGTGGGTGATCTTACTCCCATTTTTCCTGAAGAGATGCCTCCTTCAAATTTATTTTTTAGTAAGAAAGGAAAATCCA
This sequence comes from Picea mariana, assembly GCA_032191745.1. Classification (NCBI taxonomy): domain Eukaryota; kingdom Viridiplantae; phylum Streptophyta; class Pinopsida; order Pinales; family Pinaceae; genus Picea; species Picea mariana. The sequence goes on from JASDQU010739590.1 coordinate 237,309, forward strand.
TCGTGAAAATAGAATCTCACCAAAAGGATGGAGTAATAACTAAAAGGAAAAGACTGGTGTATGATGGGAATGATCAGGACGGTCCAGTATTTGCAAAGGAAGTTCCAGGTTTGTTAGGTGCTTTTTCCATGACCAATCAATGGTCAGTGGACAATTTTACCAAACAACTGTGACAAAACTTCCTATTGGTGGAACACTTCCAAAGCCAGATATATATTGCATAGCAGGCTATCAAGAACAAAATGAGTCAGGATTTCGAGCAACTAAGGGCTAGTGATCGGTAGCAGATTCAACAGCTTCAGGCTACCCTTGAGCATCTCCATCAGAGTTCACAAACCAATCAAGGTTTGGTCACTCAACGTGACAAATTGATAGAACAACTGCAATCCATATTGGCCCTAACTGAAGGTACCACGATAGACATCTCAACCTTCAAAATGAAAATGTTGGAAATCAATGAGAAGCTAGAAGTTGCAAAGAAGGATCTTTTTCTGAAGGTAGATGCCATCCAGAAATGTTATCATGCAGTGGACCTTTCCCTAAAGGATATCTATGTAAAGGAAAAAGAGGCCTGATCAGCCCAATCTAAGTTTCAAGAAGTCCTCATATTGATGTAGAAAGCTAACATCCCCGATTTTCCTCTTCTCTCTTATTCATAACAGTTAAGAGGTGAGGTGGCCCTAAAGGTATGGGAAACAAATCTAGAAGAAGGCAAGAAACATGCCAAAGAAGTGAAAGAAGCTTTTCTTGAGGCATTATCATCACTAAACAAAAAGTTGATTGAGTTTGAGGGGAGCAATATCTCAGAAGCCCTAGGAAAAATTGAGATAGAAATGAACCAACAGAATTCCAGAAAGAACAAAGAAGAAACTTTGGAAACCATTCAAGAAATGAGCCAGATTGATCTTTTTAAAATCAATAAATGGCTAGTTAATCCAAGTTTGTAGTTTCAGGCCATAGTCTAAGAGGTCAAGAATATACAATAAAAGTTGCCTCAAATAAAAAGGAAATTATTCGCTTTCAAGGTAAATGAAAATACGGATCCCTTAAGGTTCTTGGTGACATTGGTGGATATATGCACCCAATGCATTGAACATTAAAAAGCAAGCATAGCTAGGAGCAAGTGAGAAAATGTGCACATTGTCCTTTCTTTCTGCCCTCTCTACCTTTCACCCTCCAACAGTCACTTACCTCGTCCACCCACATTCTAACCTCCACTTATCCCACTTCATCATCACACTTGTTCCCACATCATTCTTTCCATAGAATGTTACTCTTCCATGTGTCCATTATCCATCCCTTGATGAGCCAATGCTGCGTCATTCATTTGATTATCCTCACCCCATGACTTCGACTGTGATTCATTGCCTCGTTGAATATATCTAAAGCGACATATGGCAATGAAATTAAAACGTCCAAGACAATATGCTAAATGATTAAGGTGGCCTTAATGACATGTGTACCCAGCCCAAAGGATTAAAGAGAAGGATCACTTCTACTAGCAGACGAAGAGACAGAGGAGAGCACCAATGAAACTCATCAAAATTTACACAGCCTTGTTTTATTTAGGTGCATGCTATTTTTAGTTAAATATTGTAAGAAGTCCAACGGTTTTCAGTTGTGACAGATTTTGTATAAATACATAGATTTAAGATCTATATGGGGCTGCTTCTTGCCAAATGTAATAGAGAAACTCTATTTTTTAGTATTAATACAAGTGCAGACAGAGATTCTAATTTTCGTTCAATTTGAGTTATGAGTTTCCTTTGTGTTTCCATTTTCCCGAATTTTTTTATGTAATTCCTTGAAGAGTGATTGATTGCAATTTAGTATTACAACTATTGTGATCATGTTATACCAACAATTCATTTGGTAAACAATTTTTCCTCTGTATTTACTATGAGTAAAATAACACCTGTGATCTACATGAATTACTACATTTTATATCATGTTCAAGGGTGTGTTCTCTACTTTTCTTCCATTGCAAACAAGGTGAGACTCATATGTAATTGATGCCTGACTTTATTTAACAGGTAACTCTTTTCCACACTATTTGATATTATAATTGCGACTGAGATAACGAAATACAACCTCTGTACTGTCCTAATATTAATTTCACTTAAGGATCATTTCTCATAAAAATGAAGGTAGTAAAAACACTCTTTAAAAACATTTTCTTTAAACACTATTGATGTCTAACATTATTCTTTGAGCCTTAGGATTAATCTCAAGAACAACACTTCTAGTGAAGGATTCTTCGATAAAATTCAAAGGCTACAACCCTTGATCTCCTTGAGGAGGGTTGTATTCTTGGCCTCTGCTCCCATTACACCTCCTGAGCTTGAAATGATTAAAGTTCAAAGGGTGTCGACCCGTTTTTCCTCTAGATGGTTTCTCATGCCCTGCTAGCACTCACGCTCTCCCTCTTGAGCTTTGTCACTTAAAAAATTTGACCTCTAGCACTCTCTCTGCACCCTTTGAAATTATAGAGACTTCAGACTTGAATATTTTTCTAAAAATATTCCTACGCACTTCTTGTGTTTTCTCCTGAAATCTGACCCTTAAAAGGTCCTTAACCTTTGCACACCTTGCAGGGTTTCTATGCACACTTTCACTAACTCTCTTGAGCTTTGAATTCTAAAAATGCTCTTGTGCATGCCTTTCACTCTCTATGCAGACTTGTACTGCTCCCCCTGAGCTTTACCTTATAGTGCGCCCTCTTGGCAACCTTCTCACTAAACTCAAAATAGAGTTCTTCCACCTGCTCAATGCACTCCTTGTAGAGCCTTCTTCCTCAGAGTTTTCAATAACTTTGGCATGCCTTCTCTTGCACTATCTTCCTCAGAGTGTTCAACAACTCTGATGTGCACTCCTTGCACAATTTATCTCTTCTGAGTTTGAGAATGATTTTGGTGTGCCCACCTGGCACGCTCTTCTCTGAACTCAAAACAGAGTTCAAGAGTACTCCTTGCACTAACTTCACAAAGTATTTCAATTACTCTGGTGTGCACTCCTTGCACAAGCCTAAGAGCCCATAACTACTCAGAAGCTACCGATAGGGAATTTCTATCTCATTCCTGCAAAAGGAAACACACATGCACTAACAACATTCATGAACACACAATAAATATTCAGAAAATGAACATTCATCACATACATAAATACACAGAAATTCATATGCAGGAAAAAATGATTTTATATTAATATGTGAATGCTTATGTACAAATGTTTAGAAAGTTGGATTGCAACAGAGTCTTTAACTCTTATCCTCTCTGATTCTCATCCACTAACTCCCTAATGAATTTTCGATACAAATATCTTTTTACAAAAGAGGGGCTCCTTGAGCCTTCCCTCTGGCAACCCACATTAATTTACATTCAATTATAGTTAAGAAGCATATGTACTGAATCAGACCTAGATCTATCTACCCATTAGCCATTAAAGGTGACTTCACATATGAGCTTGACAATCCTTGAGCCTTCAAACTTAAATTACATTGAATTTTTAATTTGTGCTCAAAATTTGAGAGGAATAACACATCCTTCTTTGGGATATGCCCTCTCCTAGTGTGTTGATGTGTTGTTCGCCGACACGTTTGATGAGGTGGAGTGATTCTCCTACATCAGGTACCAACGGGTAGATCTATCATATATGAGGTACCAACACAACAGGCAGATCCAACAAATCTGAGGTACCAATGGATATATCTAGTGAAAAGTTGAGGTACTAGTGGAAAAATCTAGTGCAGATTTGAGGTATCAGCAAGCAGATCTAGCAAATCTAAGATAATAGCAGGCAAATCATGCACATCTAATGACCAACAAGAAAATCTAGTAAAGATCTAAGTGTCCAACAGGAAAATCAGGGACAAATCAACAAAGGGTTTCTTGAGGGCTTGAGTCGCCAAGTTTGTTGTATTTGTATTTTTCCTCAGTGAGCCATTTTCCTAGTAAGGGAGCCCTTGTCATCTTGGAATCATTATCTAATGAAAATATGACTTGAAAGGAAGAATTTTTTTGTGTGCATGTGTGAAGTTTGGTTTCCAAATTGCTTCCGTTGTTTTATTTATCTCCAGCCGGTATATTTTATTTGTGTGTTGTAATTTAATTATCAGCAAGGAAAAACACAAGGTATTAATTGATCTAGGTGTTGGGGATAGGGAGATTTCAAAATAACACTGGGCACGAAAGGCAGAGAATAAGAAGACATCCACAAAATCTCATCAAAGATGATCAACATATTTTTTGAGATCGTGAAGCTTAGGGATCAATTGTAATTCTATGCTTATTAGACACCCAAGTTCTCACTGCAGCTTGGGAGGTCCATACCTGCCACTCATATATTTTTTGATAATCACAGTATATATCAACACATGATTTCACAGTGGAAAAATCATTCTTTTGAGGTGGAGAGCTTGGACACCATTGATAATGTCAAGGAAAAGATACGAGACATGGAAGGCATACATCCTGGCCAATGATGGTTAATATTACTAGCAAGCAACTGCAGGATTGTCATAACTTAGGTGGTTATTACATATAGAAGGAATCAACTCTTCACTTGGTTTTGCGTTTGATAGGTGGAATGCATATCTTTTTCAAAACTCTAACTAGGAATACAATTACTCTTGAGATTGAGAGCTCATATACTATCAACAAATTTGTGGCCAAAATTCAAGATATGGACAAAATTCCTTTAGATCATCACAGATTGATCTTTGTTGGAAAAAAATGTACAGATGATAGGATTGTGGTAGATATTCAAAGGAATCTACACAACTTATTTTCCTTCATCTTCGAGTGGGTATGTATATTGATCCGAAAATATCTTTTAAAGACTATGGTTAAGTTTTTAAAACATGAGTTCATTAACCATTTAGGAATTTGAAGAAAGAGGAATAATTAATGATATAACATGGCAGCCATAATAATATATGCATATCTAAAAGTAATCACGAGAATCAACAAACCATAACAAAAAAATGGTTAACGGAGTTCGGCAAGATCGCCTACGTCTCCGGGCCTTTGTCTCAGTGGGTGAGTCTTTGTTATTTCTCTTCAAATATTCAAACATACATCAAAAAAGTGTCAAATGGATTACAAACTATTCTAGCTATGTTCTGCTAGACCTCAAGAACCCAACACAACTAACGACATTGAAAACGGTTGAGCGAAGCTCCCAGAATTGGCCCGCAAATTTCCTCTCCTCAATGGCTTCCCTGCATGAAACTGAATTTAGCTTTGCAATTCTTAAACATTTCTCTTGTTATGAACCTATCCAAGGCTGCCAAGAACCTTTGTTTTATAGAGGCTTGAAGTTGGCAACAAACTCCCAACTTCCCCCCAAGATCTGGCCTCAAAAAGAGTTCTAGATCCTCCAATAATGGCCAAAATCTCTCAAAACTGGCTAAAAAATCAAATAAAATCTTATAATATAGTTTTAAAAACCCACTTTTGGGATAATGTAGGGCACATCCCCCGATCCTCGAGCTCCTGGTCACATGCTCTCCCTCCATTTGGCCCTGGGCTAGTGTTGGCACGTTGGGTACCTTCGACATAGGCTTCTATTTATATGTGCTTGGCCATATGATTGCGGCCCCAACCTCCACATGCATAGTAATATGTTGGGCCCTTGGTTCCTTGCCCCTGGTTAGACGGGGCTATCCCTCGCCGACTGGGGATTATCCCAAAACTTGAGCCAATGGTTATGGTAAGTCCACGCCAAAAGTTGGAAGGTTTGGGTCATATGTAATGGGCATATGGAACAGTGAATGCATCGGGGCTATACCAAACGAACCCCGGGCCGAAGGTTATATGCCACAGTTATATGGATATGCATCAAGGTTGGGGCTAGGCCCCAGCCCTTTAGTTCATCAACCAACACTTCATTACACTTCAAATAATTAATTTATACCATACATAGAAAGCAATAACGTGGGTGCGCTGGTAGCCCGACCCTGCCAAGTCATTCTGCCCAGACTGAAGGTCATGGGTTCGACTCTTGTGGAGTCACATAAACTTTTACCATATGCCAACCAATGTAGGGGTGTCATGTGGCACCATAACATTTTCCCACAAATATTCCACATGTCAACATCCAATTCGTCCATGTGTCTACCTTGCCACATCATCCCATTCCAACTCAATTGTACAGACGTGCCACGTGTCACCCTTGCAGTGGTGCCACATGTCACAAAATGACTCGTCCACTTGTCAACCATCAACTACCTAGTCAACATGCCAATGCATCTGCCATGTCACTGTACGGTCAACTACCACATCAACACTGTATAGACTGTACAGACTATACAGTCAACAAAAATTTTGTATGTTTGGCAAAGTGAACAAAACGCGATATATTTCACATACGGAGTCCGTTTGAGCCCTTTCAAGTTGTGTTGGGTTTGTAATGAAGAAGCCTATGGACATGTCTGTTTTGAAGTGATTCTAAGCACTTTGATTTTTAGGCCTTCCTGGACCCATTTTGGTTCCTAGATCCATTTTGGATCACACCTATCCACTAAGACCTTTTGGTCCTCCAAAAGGATACTAACCAATCAACAAGTGTGGGATAGGCCACCCTACTTGTTCTCTGTCTTTAAAATTTGTCCTGTGCACATGTCTCATCAAGATCAATTGCAAAACAACCATGACAACTAACAGCATATTGTTAGCCACTTGTACTCTGTCACATCTTACTGAAGCCACTATCATCCATGTTGACAACATTACTAATGATAACATCAGAAATATGACTGCAAATAAGCTAATATGTTTGTAATACGTGCACAACATTAGCTTATCTTGAAGCAAAGTATGATTGAAATTCCATTCGACAATCATCTCATGCTCTTGCTTAAGATCAATTGCTTGAATTTAGACAATTATAGGTGTGTTGCTTACATGAGCTGCCTTTCTTAATTGTTCCATTGTTTGAAGAGATTGATTTGTTTTTAAATGATGAGCATGTACAACATATTCCTTGCCTGCTTTGATTAAGTGATATTGATTATGTTCCCTATAGAAGATTGCTTTGCGATCATACAAATAAGGACTGCTTAAGAACATTCCATAGTAATTGAGTGGCACCACATCACACGTTACCTCATCCACAAACTTTGATGAAATTACAAACTTTAAAGTGCATTGCTTTGTTATGTGCAATTTATGATTGTTTCTTATCCATTTAAGTGAGTAAGGTTTATGATGCATCTAAGTGTTTAATCCCTATTGTTTAACCACTTCCTCTTAAATCAAGTTAGATTGAGATACACTATCTATCAATGTGTCAACCTTAGTATTCCTCATTATGACCCTTATGTGAAGTAATTTACTTCTAGAATCATATCCATCACCAAGTTTACCTGTGAAACCAACCGCTATGATTTTAGATTCATCTCTCGAATTCGATCCCAAGTCTATTGTTCATGATGTTGTTGCAATTGTTTGCCTCCCTTTCCTCTCTTTGAACCACTTTGGTCTCTTCTCGGGATGCAATTTCCAACAATGGTCATCATCATGCCCTTCTTTCTTCCAATGCTTGCAAGAGAGCTTCTCTTCCTTTCTTGCCATTGAATTTTCTTTCTTGCCATTCCACTTCCTTTTGTCCTCTTTTCTCGAAGACAATTCCCCTCATACACCAACTCGTGTTTTCCTTGCCTCAATGTATGTTGCTTGAACATAAACCTCATCAAAATTAGTAGGTCCAAACATAAATACAGTGTTATGAATGTGTGGAGGCAAACCTCCTATATACTTCATAAGAGTTTCTTGGGTATGTAATGGAATTTATAACATTAATGCCATCTTACGAAATTCATCTATGTATTCTTGCACTGTTTGTCCCTTTCTTAGTTTAAGACCTTGCCATTCAATTAAATCCTTCTCTTTATAACCCAAAGGACAAAATTGTTTTCTAAGTGCAGAAAAAAAAAAACTTTCCATGATGGAAATACATTACCCACTTGTTGCGTGCCATTTTGCAACGTGCTTTGCCACCAAATGAGTGTTGTGCCTGCAATCCGAAGCGATGCCAACTTGATTGAATTGCCTCATCCTTGATTTGTTGCACACTACAATAAACTTCCATCTTCCTAACCCCATTATCAAGCCTCTCTACATTGGCTTTACCATCATACATGGGTAATTCAAACTTCACATCAAGCTTAAGTAAAGGAATTTCATTTTTATGTTTATGGGAATGTTTTCTTGCAGTGGATTTGGAACTTGAACTTGAAGAAGAAGAAGGAGGTGAAGGAGGAGTTTTAGGAGGATCCTCTCCTTATTCACTTTTGAATTTTGAAGATTCACCTAGAATCGGTCTCTTTCGATCCAAGTAATCGTCATATAGAACCTGCACCATCTCCAACATGGTGAAGAAAGTCTTTCCAAACTCTTTCTCCTCGTGAGAAAGTCCTTCTTTTGATGCCATCTTCTCACTTTAAGAAGCTCTTTTTCTCGATCCAATCTCAGGGTTCTCTTCAACAAGCTCGCCTTCACCACGATTCATATTTTCCCTGGTAATCATGCAAACTCAAAAACCAATTGTCAACCTTCTCTGATACCACTTGTTCCGAAAGGATATTTTAAAGACCATGCTTAAGTTTTAAAACATGAGTTCATTAACCATTTAGGAATTTGAAGAAAGAGGAAGAATTAAGGATATAACATGGCAACCATAATAAGATATGTAGATCTGAAAGTAAGCACAAGAATCAGCAAACCATAACAACAAAATCGTTAATGGAGTTCGACAAGATCGCCTACATCTCCGGGCCTTTGTCTCAGTGGGTGAGGCTTTGTTATTTCTCTTCAAATCTTCAAAAGTACATCAGAAAAGTCTCAAATGGATTACAAACTGGTATGTTTGTGTTCTTATAGACCTCAAGAACCCAACACAACTAACGACACTGAAAACAGTTGAGCGAAGCTCCCAGAATTGGCCTACCAATTCCTCTCCTCAATGACTTCCCTGCATAAAACTAACTTTAGCTTTACAATTATTCAACATTTCTCCTCTTATGAACCTATCCAAGGCTGGCAATAACCTCTAGTTTATATAGTCTTGAAGTTGGCAACAAAATCCCAACTTCCCTCCAATATCTGGCCTCAAAAAGAGCTCCAGATCCTCCAAAAACTGGCTGAAAAATCAAACAAAATCTTATAATATAGTTTTAAAAACCCACTTTTAGGCTAAAATAAGATGCATCCCCCGATCCTTGGGCTCCTAGTCACATGTGTTCCCTCCATGTGGCCTTGGGCTAGTGCTGGCGCGTTGGGTACCTCCGACATCAGCTCCTAGTTATATGCGCTTGGCCATATGGCCGCACCCCCAAGCTCCACACGCATAGTAATCTGTTGGGCCCTTGGTTCCTAGCCCATGGTCGGATGGGGCTGGCACCCACCAACTGGGGCTTATCCCAAAACTTGAGCCCACGGAAAAATTTGGAAGGCCCGGGTCATATGTAATGGGCATATGGAGTGGTGAATCCGTCGAGGCTATACCAAACAAACCTCGAGCCGAAGGTTATATGGATAAGCGTTGGCAAGGGTGCACCATCATCTAGAGGGAGGTTCGATCCATCTTATCCTGAGGACCTGGGGCCATTCCGACAGTTGGGTTTTGTTTGCAGGGGCAGGACCATCAGTTTGATGGCTTTTCTGGAGGGTTATCATCATTCTACATTTGTTTGTAGATTGGGATGTCTTGGAGCCATAGGGGACGTCCTGTGATTTAGTAAAACTCAAATCTAGGGATATTTGCTTGAGATCTGAGTCTGAAACTTCTCCCACGGGATTCTCATAGCCCAATCTATATTCTTGGAGAGTTTCAGAGCATTTGGAGGCATCCTTTATCAGGGCCGAACCAGCTAGGGTTTCAGTCATCCAATGGGGTGCACCATTCAATAGAGGAATTCAGATCTACAGGGTTTGAGAGTGGATTTGGGAATTTGGACATCTGGGTTGTCCTTACAGTTGCCTGATATATCATTTGGCATATTTCTTGGGATGATTGGACACTTTTGGTAGCAGGGAAGAATTATTGAGGGCTTCAACATTCTAGCAAGACGTGGCACTTTCTATCTTGGAGTTGAGCATTAGTACAACTCAGATCTGATTGATTCAGTCTTCATTGTATATCCAGCCTTTGGAGGCTTATTTTGTATTTTCGAGAGCATTTTGTAGCAGCTCATATCTATTGCTTGTATGACCATCTAAGGTTTATGATAGATCAACCATCTATTGTATTGATCTTACATTGCTCATAATAAAAAGGTCAGATCTTTGCATGTGCTTCTACATCTTGAATATATTGTGATCTCCATGTGTTGATGAATCTTGTATGCACTTAATAATTCAATAAATTAGTAGTAGTTAGTGATTCCAAGAAAGAATTTGGCTTGGGATCATTACAGTGGTATCAGAGCCTTGATCCTCCAAAATTGTGGAGACATCGGTGCATGCAGAAGTACAGGGGAATTGTTATGGGTCGGAGGAAGAAAAACAACAGTGAAACAGAGACAAAAATGGAAGGGTCAAGAGATGACCATGAGCCTCAAGGCTTGGCTCTCTTAGTAGACGAATTTGGTAAGTTCCAACAAAACATGAACTGCACAGAAAGCACATTGGTCCAGCAGTTGGATGAGTATCAGGAAACCAACAGAAGGGGACAGGCCAAAATCTCTGAAACCTTGAAGAAAGTTGATGAGAATCTACAGAAAATAAAGGAGAACCAAACTAGGATAACTGACCTTTTGATGCAAGTAACCCATTGAGGCAAAGATCCTGATACGTATGGGAATAAGGAGGTTGGAGGGTCCAGTGGAAGCCATGATGAAGTCAGATATAACCCGGAGAAAGCACCGGGATCCGAATGAAGTCTTGGAGGTGGCACGTTCCATGGGCAGATGGGTAGCAGGACCAATCATAGGCCATATGTGTCAGTGTTCACGGATGAAACACTAGGCCAACACTCAGGTAGCAGAGCTAACCCCAGACCATACATGCCCACATTCATAGATGAGCAAGGGAAGCATGAACAGGTTGAATATTTTGTGGAACAGTTAGCCAAGAGTACCAGGGAATACTACAGCTTGGATATGAAAGTTCAAAGACAGATGTACCTAGACCAGTATTGTCAAATTAGGTTTAGAAACCATCCTAGGAAGAACCACAGGGGCATCTTTGAGTTTGAGCGAAGGGCAAGGAAGATAGAGATTCCATACTTTGATGGTACGACTAAGATGACAACACAAGCATGGGTGAAGAAGCTGGATACTTACATGCATCTTAACCCCATGAGAGAGATGGAGGCCATCAAGTTTGCCACTATGTACTTGGATGGCAAGGCCCACGACTGGTGGTAGCACGGGCTCACTACACTCGGCCACAACCATATTGTATTCTATACAGAATTTACTCAGAGGCTCATTGATAGATTTGATCTAGGAGATCCTGAGTTACATGTCTGGGAGCTCACCCAACTCAAGAAAACAGGTACGGCTGAGGCATACATTGATGAGTTCGATAGGTTGGTAGTGATGGTGCAAGATATGTCCCCAACCAGGCTCATGATGCTCTTTACAGAAGGATTGATGGAACCCTTGAAGGGTTGGGTTAAGGCCTTCATGCCTACCAGCCTATAGGNGAGAGAGATGGAGGCCATCAATTTTTCCACCATGTACTTGGATGGCAAGGCCCACTACTGGTGGTACCATGGGCTCATCACACTCGGCCACAACCAGATTGTATCCTATACAGAATTCACTCAGAGGCTCATTGATAGATTTGATCTAGGAGATCCTGAGTTACATTTTCGGGAGCTCACTCAACTCAAGCAAAGAGGTACGGCTGAGGCATACATTGATGAGTTCCAGAGGTTGGCAGTGATGGTGCAAGATATGTCCCCAACCAGGCTCATGATGCTCTTTACAGAAGAATTGATAGAACCCTTGAAGGGTTGGGTTAAGGCCTTCAAGCCTACCAGCCTATAGGAAGCCATTTGGAAGATGAGGGATCTGGGTCCAGCTGCTAAACCAAAATTCATACCCAGACCACCTCTTAACAATGGTGGAAGAGATCAAAGGCCTCCAATAAACCAGGGAGTATGTGACCCTAAGGGTTATGAAGAGGGTCATGGTAGAATAGATGAAAACACCAGGAGGGAACTAAGAAGGAAGAAACTCTGCTTCACATGCAAGGAGCCATTGAATCCCTCACACAAGTGCATGGGATGAGGACAGGTACATTATATTGAGGTCACTTCAGATTGTTGTAGGAAAATCTCTCTGCGGACAGGTAGATCACCTCTAAGGTTTGACCTTAACCCTAGACAGAAAAATGCTTAACATGGACACTGACTTCCTTTCAAATCTATCTAAACTAATGCATGAGAAGGGAGGATAACAGAAGTACCTTTTAATCGACGTTTGTCCCTGCACGCTCTGAGTTGTGCTCCAATCCTTTGCTCCTCGTTGAGGTCTGTGGACAAAACAAGATACGACCACTTCCTACTCTATTGACATTAGCTTGAAAACAGATCTATCAATAAATGACAAGTTCATGTAACATCAGACACAAACTAGAAAGAAACAGGCCAAGCGTGTCATATTAATGAGAATAACGACAGCAGTACTTACAATCATAGATGTGAATGTGACATCTTCGTCAAGTCCTCTTCGTCTAACCCTTGCCTGAAAGATCCACAACCTGGATAACATCAGCTTCACTGATCACTCTCCTTTGGCTGACTGTAAGTTTCCTCCAAGATCATAAGTTTCATATCTTCAATTCTTCCTCTCCCTTTCCACCATCATAGATCCAGTTTATATAGGTTGGGGGGGGCCTAACCTCTTGAGTTATGTTTAGAACTAGTTGGGAACCTTCTCCTTAGATCAAGGATCTCTTGATGAAACCAATAATTCGAGCACAACTGCCTCCTAATCTCGAATGATCCTCCCCTTATTCTCCTCAACGGGCTAACAACTGACCCAGAATAGGGAGTGCTCCCTCAAAAAGGGCATCAGAGCGTTGTAGCGCTCCTTGGTAAGCCTTGGGAAAGCGCCAGCGCTCCTCCAGAAGGGCCTGAGGAGCGTTATAACGCTCCCTAAAGCATGATAGGGGAGCGCCAGCGCTTCTGCAGCTGAAGTAGGGGAGCATTCCCCCTCCAAACCTTTGTTTTAGGGTCTCTTTCAGGTGTCGAGAACTATTTGATTCCAGTAAACCAGTTCTCTTCCTTCAAATCAGTCATGTGAGATGCTATAAGTGCCTCCTTAGTGTCATTATCATGGCATCATGTCTAAACATCGTTTGCGACACTAATGACCAACTTGCGACACTTGCGAAAGTTGTAGGGAAGATGCGACACTTACGACGATTGATAGGGACAATGCGACACTTAGCAAATTTGACGTGTAACAGAATGCCCCCCAAAGTATGAAGTCAGAAGATACGAACTGATGACTGAAATACTTTTCAGACGTTCAAGCAAGGGTATAGACTCGGAGAACCTGACGGAAGCTGCACACAAACATCCAACAAATATCATGACATCTTTCGAAACCCTT
>JASDQU010739591.1:14960-31437 GCA_032191745.1 Picea mariana
TCAGATTAAACAAAACCTAAAGGTCCCTTAGAACAAATAGAAAAGTTACCCTGACCAAAAGAGAACTCCAAGAGAATTCAAGATGGGAGACCATGTATATCTCAGAGTTAGGCCTAGGAAGAGTTCCCTGAGGATGGGGGCTTGTGCCAAGTTGGCACCTCGGTATTATGGACCGTTTGATATTCTAGATAGAGTGGGACCTGTAGCCTATAGGCTAGCACTTCCTCCCACAGTAAAAGCACATAATGTTTTCCATGTTTCATTATTGAAGAAATATGTACATGATTCTAATCATATAATTGACTGGTCTGTGATCCAGGTGGAACCGGAGGGATAATTCCTACCAGAACCTCAATGCATACTGCACATAAAGGAAACCCCACTCAGGAACCAAACCATTGCACAGGTCAAGGTGCAGTGGAAACATTTTGGCCCAGATGAGGCTACATGGGAAATGGAAGATGCCATGAAACAAGCATATCCGATTTTGTTTACTTCTGTATACACGTCATATTGATAGATAGAACATTGAGGATGATGTTCCTTTAAGGGGGAGGGAATTATAACACCTTGTTTCCCCCAGTCTGTAAAAATAACTATATTGGCCAAGAACTATGGCAAACTCAAAGATGTGAATGTTTGATTTGACGGACCTTTGTATAAAAGGTCGTTGACTATAAATTATGTACTGAATATGTGTTGCATGACTTCTGGGAGGGAGATGCGCTAAAAGAGACCACAATGGCTACTGAGAGGTGGTGGAAGGGACCTGGAATGGTTGCGTTAACTTCCACTGAACCAATACCGTACTGGTTTTTACTTGCTCAAATACCAAAGCAACTCTCTGACCCTGGAATGAATTACCCGCCAGGATGGTAGGAGGGGAGGCTCCTCAAGAGTTAATGAGGGGATGGGGGTGAACCACCCATCCGTAGAAGTTCCCAGACCTGACCACGGATGGGGGAATTCATGCCACACACAATATTGCAGAAAAGGAAAGAAAGGAAGTGTAGAAAAGAGGGAGAGAATGCACGCGACAGGGATCGCAGAAGAAAAACGGGGGAGCTCTGGAAATACAGGGAGTTCTAACTAGAGGAGAAGAAGAGTAACCTTCGTCCTTGACTTTTGTTGAGCTGGAAGTAGGAGACTGAATCTCAAGCATCATGGTCTATCTCAGGGGTGGCTAGTGGTAAATTCGTTTGGAGTCACTGAGCCTACGGTTGGGTGGAAAGGAGCACCCCTCTCAGCAGTGGCGTCACACCTAGTGTTTTCTGATAAGTGTTTATATATTGTATCTTGAATTGAATATCCTGGACGCATGCTCATGTTTGTACACTCATAAATGGTTTCTGTATAGAAGTGTTTGTCTGGTGTTTTGATCGGAAATAATGGATGCATGCTTATACTTATATGACCATAATCAGTTTATGTATAGAATGAATAAGTTTAGATTACGAGTTCGTTTCCTTGAGATTTGTTCCATCTACTTGACTCACGATATGTCCTGGTTTGATTTCTCGAAGGCACCTCCTCCCGGGAAGTCTCCTCGCATTCTAGAGCCGAAGTGAGTTCCTGGAAAAGACTACCATTATGGTAAACCCATGAGTTTACTTTACCCCTGTCACAGAGTCATAGCTCGATGAATTAGGAAGGATTTTCAGTTAGGTCACCAAGCCTAGGGATAATTACCCAAGAAACCACTGAAGGATCATGTGATCTGAGTCTAGAAACCTTATACAAGAGAGAGTAGTTCTCTCAGGTTTTCGGCGTTTCGACACCCATGAAACCAAAGGGTAAGACCCCTCGTTTTCGCAAGTCACAAAATCCCGGTACCCGAAACCCCGACGCGCTCTGTGGATGAGCCGGTTTTGCGTGAATAAGTTTCGACGTTTCAACACCCAGGAAACCAAAGGGTAAGACCCCTCGTTTTCGCAAGTCGCGAAATCCCAGTACCTGAAACCTCGACACGCTCTGTGGATGAGCCGGTTTTGTGTGAATAGGTTTCGACGTTTTGGCACCCGATAAACCAAAGGGTAAGACCCCTTGTTTTCGCAAGTCACGAAATCCTGGTACCCGAAATCCTGATGCACTCTATGGATGAGCCGGTTTTGCGTGAATAGGTTTCAGTGTTTCGACACCTGGGAAACCAAAGAGTAAGACCCCTCATTTTCGCCAGTCACGAAATCCCAGTACACGAAACGTCGAATCGGTTTAGCGTGAATAGGTTTCGGCGTTTCGGCACCCGGGAAACCCAAGGGCAAGACCCCTCGTCTTCGCCGGTCGCAAAATCCCGATACGTGAAACCCCGATGCGCTCTGTGGATGAGTCCTTGGTCATTGGACAGGGTCTTGTGGTAGGAAGGAGGAGTCTTGAAAGAATCTGGACCACCCATTTGTAGGGATGCATTGTGAAGATCTAAATCCATCGGGGTTCTGGACATCAGAGGAATAAGAGTGAAGACCTCGCTAGAAATCCCGAAAGTTAGAATGTCGGAATTTAATCCGGGCCGTTGATCAAGTCAATGATATGGTCCATAGATCCGGATGATACCGGGTTTTCAGGTTCCATGGATTCGAAAGGGAAATGAGGAACCCTTGCATCGCGATTCCCTGAATCGCGAAACCCCAAAATCAATTAGAGGAATAACACCAGGTCATAGGACTGGTTGTATGAAAAGTGACCCAAGGGAGCAACTAAGGATCTGTTAGACCCTTTCGGGTTTTGACATTTCAAAAGACAGAGAACAGGGGAACACTTGCATCGCGATTCCTTGAATCGCGAAAGCCGGAAGCGCCTTTTTGGTAAGGCCTGTGGTTATAGCCAACAATCACATGGAGGAAGATAAGGGAAGGGATGGTCTGCACTAGGCCCCATAGAAATTTGGGGATTCTGTCCCTCGAAGAAAAGACAAAAGAAAAAGAAAATCTTAGTTTCTGTAGTGGGTGTGTGACAAGCACGGGAAATCAAAATAACTTTCATGAGTGGTTTGATTGATCATATAGACTTATGCATATTTTTATGAAAAGAGAAATGGAAGTTACTTTATAATTGGAATAGAAATGTATTTGGAAAATGGTGAGTTAAATAGAAATAAAACAATTTTATCTAAATAGAAAACAACAATTTCATGTGCACTCACTCAATGAGGAAAAGAAAGGGATCTAGGGAACATCTAAGAGTAAAAATAGGAGAAGAGGTTGAGATATTTTGAATAATCTCTATTTTGCATTTTAAATAAAATAATTACTTGTGCATGGCATGACACATGGGTGGGTGAATAATATGCAATTAGTAATTAATATAATTAGTATTTTGTAATAGGTGGACACATTGCATTAGCGTCAAAGGCTATATAAGAAAGGAGGTCTGGGTTTGACAACTCACCTTTTTGCACCCTAATGTTGGATGGATGTTGTAATGCTCAATTTTTTTTGGCAAGCCGATGTTGAGTTTGGTCTCAAGAATGTGCTAGTACCATAAAGGTGGAGACCTAAAACACTTTGGAGGAGCCACATATTCTACACGTTAGTTTTTGTACTCTTCTCATACAAACTGTTACAACTCAGGGGTCCCTGGGAAGAAGAGTACCCATTTAGGAGTTGGTTGGGTGCTCAACTAATAAGAAAATTTTATATTTGGAAAAATAGAGTGGGAGCTAATACTTGGATAAATATTGGAGTTAAAGAATCATCATGGGACAATCTTCTACAACCATTAGAAAAAAATATGTAATTTTGGAAATTTCAATTTATAGATAAGCATCTTGTAACTTAAAATTCTCTTGGGGTTTTGTTTATTTTTAGAAATTGTGAATTGAAACTTGCATGGGAAAGTTTTAACACCGGAATAGAATTTAAAACTTGGCTTTCCAATTGGTCTAAAACTTAATGAAATACCTTAGACTTAGTTAGGACCTACATCATTGTTTTTGGGCAGTTTTACTAATTTTTTCTCGTAAAATAGAGGCACACAAACCTTCTTTAACCACAAAAGCATACATACTCTCTTTTCCTTCATTAAATACATGTAAACACTCTCTTTTGCTTCATTAAAACATGTACATACTCTCTTTCCCTTCTTTAAAGGGTTGCGTGAAAAGTTGTGATATGATGAGTACCATCAAGGAGAGGAGATATAGGTTTCCTATTCCTAGATGCTATCCTCCTTGCCATGTAATAGGTTGAAAAATATATGTTCTATATTTTATTTTCTAGAGGTTACACATTGCCGTAAGGGTAGGAAAAAAATTCAGTCACTTATGAGGTCCTATTGAGGGTCACGTGGTAGGTATCAATTCTTATCCCTCAATGACCGTTAGTCTCTCACTAGTGGTGAATGATTTATGTTGGTTAAGTTCCAACCATGATGCCACCCCCCATCATTGAAAAATGATACTTGAAGGGCATGCATGAACATGAAACCCTTGAAACATACTAATAGGTAGTACTTGAAGATCATGTAGGCGTGTGGCACCCTTGTTATCATGCACTTAAAGAGTTGTAGAGGTTGTGTCTAGCTCTTAGTGTAGGGTACTTGAAAAGTTGTAGTGATCATGTATAGCTCTTGGTATTGAATACTTGAAGGATCTGAGTTAACTTGGTCTCACCCTTAGTATTGTCTTTGATTCACTTTATGTATGCTTTGGAGAAAAATATCCTTTGTCATATGCACTTTATTTTAGATGGGAAATCAAAAGAACTTGCATGAGTGGTTTGATTCATCATATAGACTTATGCATATTTTTATGAAAAGAGAAATAGAAGTTACTTTATAATTGAAAATGGAAATGCATTTGGAAAATGGTGAGTTAAATAGAAATAAAGCAATTTTATCTAAATAGAAAACAAAAATTTCATGTGCACCCACTCAATGAGGAAAAAAAGGGATCTAGGGAACATCTAAGAGTAAAAATAGGAGAAGAGTTTGAGATGTGCTGAATAATCTCTATTTTGCATTTTAAATAAAATAATTACTTGTGCATGTCATGACACATGGGTGGGTGAATAACATGCAATTAGTAATTAAGATAATTAGTATTTTGCATTAGGTGGACACATTGCGTTAGCCTCAAAGGCTATATAAGAAAGGAGGATTGGGTTTGACAACTAACCTCTTTGCACCCTAATGTTGGATGGATGTTGTAATGCTCAATTTTTTTTGGCAAGCCAGTGTTGAGTTTGGTCTCAAGAATGTGCTAGTACCATAGAGGTGGGGACCTCAGACACTTTGGAGGAGCCACATATTCTACACGTTAGTTTTTGTACTCTTCTCATACAAACTGTTGCAGCTCAGGGGTCCCTGGGGAAGAAGAGTACCCATTTAGGAGTTGGTAGGGTGGTCAACTGATAAGAAAATTTTATATTTAGAAAAATAGCGTTGGAGCTAATACTTGGAGAAATATTGGAGTTAAAGAATCATCATGGGAGAATATTCTACAACACCATTAGAAAAAGGTATGTAATATTGGAAAGTTCAATTTATAGATAAGCATCTTGTAACTTGAAATTCTCTTAGGGTTTTGTTTATTTTTAGAAATTGTGATTGGAACTTGCATGGGAAAGTTATAGAACTGGAATAAAATTTAAAACTTGGATTTCCAATTGGTCTAAAACTTAATGAAATACCTTAGACTTAATTAGGACCTACATCATTGTTTTTGGGCAGTTTTACTAATTTTTTCTCGTAAAATAGAGGCACACAAACCTTCTTTAACCACAAAGCATACATACTCTCTTTTCCTTCATTAAATACATTTACACACTCTCTTTTACTTCATTAAATACATGTACATACTCTCTGTCCCTTCATTAAAAGTACATAAATGTCTTGTAGAATGTTTTCCAAGCTCAAAAATTTGGATTTGAGGGGTTTTTAAGGGGGGGATTTTTCTAGGTTTTGTCCTTGTGAATGAACATGTAATATATGCTTTGTTTAGAAAATTTTTTATTCTTTTGTCAAGAGTATTAAGCCATTTTATTGATTCATTAGAAGTCGTTTCTTGATCTAGAAGAAACCCCACAATGATAAAACCTTGGGAATTTGTCTTTTAGGTCTTGTAACTTACATAGATGAAGAAACTATTTGATTTCTACATGTCTGAATAAAGCTTACATGCATTGGTTCATCAGGGGCAGACCAAGTGGTTGGGATTCATGGTGTTAATTCCACCCAACTTAGCTTGAATCCTATCTAACCTTGACATGTGATTGTGGGATTTGTGTGAGGGTTGGGGTTTATAGTGGCAACCCAATGGTTTTGAACCCACGTTCTCATAGGCGTGATTCCACTCAATACCAATCCTTGCAGTTTGAAAATAATAATAATAATAATAATAGTAAAATAAAATAAGATTACATGCATTTTATCATTAGGATGTAACTTCTTACCATGTTTTGATTCTTGAAAATTAGATGTAATTGAGTAGTACTCTTGAATATGTTCTTAACCTTGTCTCATTATTCCAAACTAAACGACTGGTAGTTATGACATAGAATGCTTTTATGTTACTTGAGCACTGGTTAGGTTTGAAGAAGAAACTCTTTTATGCATTCCTTATTGAATTTTATTCATATGAATTAACCCTATGTTGATCCACATTCGCGATCAATATTTTCTTTCATTTAACTATCCATAAGATTATTCCCTTGTTTTTCTTTTTCTCTTTTTCCTTAGTCTTTTTTTCCCTTGTCGAATTTTCCCAACACTTGGCCAAATTCAAGTAATGCAGGGGTAGAACAAGTCCCAAACCCGCATGCCTTTAAGTCCATAGGTCTACAGGTCCCTAGTCCACAATCACACATACTACAATATGCACCTCTTACTTTCACATCCTCCAAATCACACCTTGTTCACTTTTCAACACTTAACCATTTTTTGTGAAATGTGGATGCGGGGCCACTAACCATTCATTAACATTTTTCTTGAGTCTGTAGGTCCGCATGCCCACCAACCCACATTCCCGTATTCTAAAAAATGCACCTTCTACCTCGACTTGCAAATTGATCATCGCCCATACTTAGTCACATTTCTTGTTTCGATGCGGGCCTTCCTACCTTTCTCCGTATCCTCAAGTCTAAAGGTTCGTAGCCCCACATACTACACTTTTCACTTCCCAACCCTCATATTACACATCCATACTTACCATTTTTCATTCACCACGACATCACATCACCACTTCCCATCACATTTATTTTCCCTGCCACATCAACTGCCACTTGTGTAAGCATAATATTGTCACTAAATTCACGAAACACCTTAAACCTTGCAATAAATTCAAATACCCTCATGAAAGCCGACAACATTAAATCAAGATTTACATTGATAGAACTATCAGACAATACATGGTGAAATTAAGTAAAAAATAATATGCTAAGCTATAAATATCGACACTAGCGCTATCTATTGCCAAAGCCAAAATCAGAGAAAAGAATGCCAAGTAAGAAAAAAGAGATGAATTGTGGAGACACTCTAAACACACTTGGGCGTGAGAATCAAGAGTTTTAGTGGTTGATGGAATGCAAATACTACAAGACTCTTTCTCCGACCGAGAAAAAGATGAACTTAATTTGGACCTGTTATCACTTGAGATGTTCTAGACTGCAAAAAGAACATGCCAAACACATCTTAAAAAAAAATGATAATTTTTTTCTATATTGGTGGATCAAGCAGACTGGGTAGACATGGTTAAGAAGAAACTAGGTAGAAAATTGGAATTAACACAAGATCAATGATCAAGGCCATTGGGCATGGAGTTTGCTATAATATTTCATGGATCAAAGGTAGGTGAATTACTTATCAGACATGTTTAGATAATAGCATGGATAGGTAGAAGAATAAGGAAAACATTTATGGAAGACATAGGCATCACTAGCAGATTAGACTTGCATAATCCATATGATAGAATCTTCATGAAAAAATTCTTTTCATTAATGAATACTAGATATCTGAAGAAAATTCACAAAATAGAGCAAGTACATTAAGGATTCAATGCACAATGATTCTATAACGTATAATTTCTATTCAAATAAGAAGAGAATGGATGTAAAAAACCGAGAGAGTAACAATCTGAAAACATAACCCACAAAAATATTTGATAGTCAAATCCTACAGGAAGAATTGCCCATTGGGAATAAACGTAAGAACACAAATTTCGAGAAATTCTAATCTAACCCACCTCTTCCCAAAGGAATATCTACCCCCTCTGCTCTTAGTCTTCGATGTTTCTTTTATAGTTGTTTTGAATGTTGAATTATTACCTGGAAATTTGGATCTGATGCTGACCTCGTGCCTTTAAATCTAGGATATTTCATTCAAATCTGGAACCACCTGATTTCTTTGACCACAAATAAAATTGAATATAGGTGTGTTGGCTCAAATGATCAAGGAGGAGGATAGATCTAATATCCAAGTCGAATTGATGAGGTGGTTGCTCTATTCATTGGGTATTTTTCTAGGAGACCAAAATCTAGAAAAATCCGCTTTAAAAATCTACCCACAGACCCTAAACCCTTCATTATTTTAGAAAATGAATTACGTTGCACCTAACCGGGTCCGTTCGAGAAAAAACCCATGTTTTATATTTTTTAAATTCGACCCATTTGCTCAGAAAACGCGTCGAAGAATGACCTCTAAAACAGTTATGTACATGAAAATTTTGCGTCTTTGACCAAAATTTGACCAAAGTTTCCAGAATCAATGATAGAGCATTAGGTGATCCAATAGAAGAATAACCATACTGATGTGATGCCTAATAAAATCCATATTCCCCTTTGCTCCATTGGAATCTCAAAATATGCAAAGCGATGAAGCAATTTCATTCCAAGAATTTTCGGCAACAAATTTTAAGTTTCTTGTATGAGAGACACTCTAAATTTCTAAAACAGATTCCAGTAGCGTATTTTCTTTGAATCTCATTGACTGATTTGTTGAATTTTCAGTTTCAGTGATATCAATTGTTCTTATCTTCATAAATGTTGAACTAGTGCTACTGACATGATTCTTTCACAAAACCTTGAAGCTCTTTGAGTAGATGATCCACATACATTCACATCAACAATGCTAACAAAAGCGTCCTGATATGACAGAGCTTAAATTTGTAATATTTGTCTTGGATCAATCAATGAATATACCTCAACATGATGTGCCATTCAAACTTTGACCCTTTAATAATATAACACTTTATTGGAATCAAATATTCCCCACAACACATTCATTTTCATATCATGAGGGTTTCGTTACAGAAATTTTCAAGTTCCTGTAGCGACTCCTTTTCAAAATTTGATAAATATGCTACTGGATATTAAACACTTTAGCAAAGACAAAATCCTTTGGACCTATGACTCAACTTCTGGAGGACCAAACTTTCTTGGAACATACCGACTCTCGAGAGGATTGTGACTTGTGAAGGACACTTTTTAAAGACTATCCAAACTTATATAACACTGACATCCTATTGAATGAAAATGAAGAGAAAACATGACAATCTAACTCAATTGGGCTTTGAAGCAGAAAAATTTTGACACTGCAAATTTGGGTGCTAACAAGACCTCAAGCATAACATTAGCTGGTTGTGTTCCAGAAGTAACAAATTTCAAAGAACTTGTTCAATGATGTGTAGATAAGTTCAACTCTGAGAAAGGAATAATCAAACATCAAGGAAATCAACCCATTTCTTTGGCTCCAATATTTTCTAGAATGCTACGACTTCCTCTATCCACCTCGCGGTTTAAAAACAAAGAGGAAAATGAATTCTTGAAACAACATAGAGGAGTAGAAATGTTCGTAAGCAATTACTTGGTCAACCCAGGCAGTAACCCCAGTATTTCAAGGATTGATGTAACTTTGCTAAAATACCCATACAAAGGATTTGCATGGTTGTTTGCCCGTATTATTGGTCTGGAATCTACTGCAACTATACCAATAAATATTATATATGTCTTGCATTCTTCTTTGCATGAGAAATCCATTATAGACTAGGGCCACCTTATTTCGAGTGAAGTTTCTTTCCAAATAGGTAATTGAAAAAGACTCAAAAATTATATATGACCTGTTATCTAATCTTTTCCAATGCTTATGGTCATGTATTTGAAGACTTGTTGGGAAAGGAATATTGATTTCAAAATGGAACTAGTTTACACATGATATTCAACCCTGTATAGACACAAATCTCAATATAACTTTTACCTGGTTCACAATAATTTCATTTCAAAGTTCAAAAAGTTGATTTTTGGCCCTAGTACGTCAATATTATCTCTTGAAGATGCCACCTTTCTCTCTAGGAAAGGAGTTTTTGAGACTTCTGAGGAATTTACTGTTATCAGGTTGTTCAAGTGTGAAGAAAAGCCTTTTCTTCTCCCATTTTATGTATCAGACAAACTTTTCATTGAGGAAATGTGTAGGCAGTATAAAACCTAGGCCCATTTCTTCAACGAGAGGAGAAAAAAGTAGTTCATACCCTTTCCATGGAAAATTGGATAATTCATTGTAAATCACATAACCCACCTCGATGAACTTACAAGCCATTTTGACCAACTTGGCTTAAAGGAGGTAAAATTTGTTTAGAGTTTTGACCTGGTGTTGGGAGGCCTCTTAGGCCCTTGTAATAATTATCATACTTTAAGACATAAGTAAATATAGGAATATATATGTAATAAGGATAAATACCTAAATAAGTACAAGAATGTAACATAAAGGATCTTAATGAATGATTAGTTGGAGTGGGTACAACTGATCCAACCATCTCTCATATGTATAAATACTCATGAAGATGAATACAAACATGGTTGGTTAACCTTCCCAATTACTCTCTTCTTTCATGAGTATGTGTGCATTGGCGCCATTTCCTCCTTCATTTCGCTGGGTGACAACAACAACAACGAATGGGGGGGTCTAAACATGAAGAAAATGAAGAGTCTGATTGCTACTCTCTCGTGGATGGTGGATACTTCTATGTGCCTAAGGATTTCTCATGGACATCACTTGCTGGATGAATTCTCCTGAATATTGCTTGATATCGAATATGTTAGAAAATAAATCCAGAACATTGCTACTTGTGATTATGCTTAATTATGTGTTTCAAAATGCACGAGAATGCTGCTATAAATCAAATAGACATGTGTACTTAATACTTATAAAGAGGGACCACTGAAGGATGTCGATCACATAAAGATGTTCATTTTTTAATGATACCATGTATTTATTATGGCACCCCTGACATAAAATCTTGAGTCCATAATATGGTCGGATGGTGTCTTTTAGCAAGTAAAATAAGAGTCTGTCGGAGAATCCTTTTATTATTATGAGTGCTTGTATAGATGGTCGACTTGGTCAACATCTATCCAATTGTGCTATGTCAAATGCTAAACAAGCAGAGAAATGGATGTTCATAGGTGGATGACCATGTGGATTGGTCCTCGTTCCCATGGATGTGTCAATTGCTACTCACAAATGATGGTGGGATCTTGTGATTATGCTCACACAAGTTAATGCTGCGTAATTTTTTTTTGTCATGATGCTGCTGCACATAAGCCTGCACAAGAAATGAGATCTTGATTTCCTATGATTTTTAGTAAATGGTAATAAATATATGCAAGATTGGAAGTGTCAATTTTGAAATATTCGCTCGAGATGATGATAAAAATTTTGTCGAAATGTTGCTCCTATGAGGAAGAGATATCCGACAACTTGAATATGATCGACTACATAGACTGATCAACAATTATAAAACTAGCACAACTACATAATTGTGGCTATGGCTGATGAACGCTAAAAGGCATATTTCATCTGCAAATAAACCCTAATTCTCTTTTGGCCTATTTCATTTACAAACAAACTTTAATTAATATATTAAAGTTACAAACAAACTCTAATTTTGGCAGAAATCTTAATTAAGGTTTTAAAATGAATAACTTATTAATTGACTACTAATATGTAACTAAATAAACGCCTATGAGCTCCAAGACTAGTTGTTTACTAATTTTAAGATGAGCTCCAATGTATTATACGGTTTCTGTAGGATTGGGTGCCGGTCTGCCTGTTGTATTAAAATTAACGCTAGTCAAAGTGGAATATGAAGTAGATCCAATCTGAAACACAAATATATTGAAACAATATTAATTCAGACATGGGCTCAAGCAACAATATAATAATATCATTGTTACACAAACTTAATATTAACCCAAAAAAACCCAACCACATTTATTATGCTGACATAACAAATAGTTAGAAAAAACAATCACAGTAATCTGGACAATCACAGTAAAAACATAAATATGAAATAATTACAATCTGTAGTCCATGATTTAAAGGGCTTGTTAGTGCTTTCACAGACTGCTCCGACCTTAATTCTTCAGAAGATATATAGCCACCAACACATCCCGTTATTGGCTGTGATCGATGAATATTCATCGATTGTGTTCTGATCGATGCGTATGTTGACCGTGTCAGCTTGGTTTCGGATCTGGTGAGTTCATAATTAAATTTTGCTGCTGCTGCGACAACTTT
Organism: Picea mariana; assembly: GCA_032191745.1. NCBI lineage: Eukaryota > Viridiplantae > Streptophyta > Pinopsida > Pinales > Pinaceae > Picea > Picea mariana. Next base: position 27,462 of record JASDQU010739591.1, read on the forward strand.
GATATCTTTGATGTCTTTGAGTGAAACGTAGGAGGGAGGAATTGAAAGAAGTCAGGAAAATTCAGAATAACAAAATGGCCTCTCAAAGCGAAAGCTGTGACATCATGTGTGAAGCTGCAATTTCTGGGGTTGAATCAATAGCTGAGTTGGATCCTTGACTATTGTCTGGGCTACCTAATTTTGAAGACCCACCTTCCCCCTTTCGCGTTCTTACGCCAATGTAGAATGGATAACTTAATACAAAAATGATTGAAGCCCGATGTCACTCAATACAAAATATAATGGCTTTAACTGCAATGCCATAAAAATATCGATCCATAAATTGAACGCAAGCCAGAAAAATATCGATTCGCATTACCTAAAGATGACTTTAAACTGAAACACCAGAAAAATATCGATCCGCATTAACTAAAGACGGCTTTAAACTGAAACACCAGAAAAATTTCTATCCGCATTAACTAAAGATGGCTTTAAATTGAAACACCAGAAAAATATCGATCCATAAATTGAATAGAGGCCAAATGTGGCCATGGTTCACATCCCAAGCAAGAAAAACGTGGCCATAGTTCACATCCCAACAATTATACGTGTAATCCATGTGAGGTAGTGCATGCTAATCATTAAAACGTGGCAATAAAACATTGCATAAATATTTATCCTTGTTAATCATCTTAACGTGGCAATCATATGGATTTACAGTAATTTCTTAATATGATTAGGTAAATGTGAAAAAGTAAACATATTAAAGCATGCATTTATTAGGTAAATGTGAAAAAGTAAACATGTTAACACATGCATTTATGAATGCAAGGAAGTTATGAATAGTAAATCTCATTCATTGATTTGGGAGGACGACTAAGAATATGCGAACATCTTCAATTGTTGTCCATAAGATTAATATTTAAGATTAAAAGATCATTAAATGTGCCCATTGCCAATAAGTGTACGCCTTTAGGCATAATTAAAGAACACAAAAAAAAATACATGGTCGTCTGCATGATCTAAAATTATGGATGAGAAACTCACAATGAAGACTACCAATAAGATAAAGAGGGAGCTTGAACTAACAACCATGATGAGAATTGTTGACGCCAAAGTTAAATAAATTTTTTCCGCAATTGAAGATATTTAATTTAGATAGTTAAAGAACTAGATGGATCATCTAGTCCTCCTTGGCATGGATCCGATCAAAATATATATACCACCGAATGCTGGACCCATCGACTAGGCGACCGACAGAAAGAGATTATGTTGATGGACCGACCAACATTTGGCTATGCAAGATAAATTCGATTGGACGACTGACGAGGTCAACTAGCCGACCATCACTTATGAGGAGCTAGACTATTGGGGGAGATCGACATATTCAACTATGAGCAAATTGGAATGAAAAACAATTGTCTAAACTTGAATATGAATCCAGTTGATGTGTATAAAAGTTCTGTTTTGGTGTTTCTCGTCAATTGCTGTTCGGTCAACCTGAGAAATGAACCGATTGACTTGAAAATAAACCGGCAGCGTTGATCGACAACATCTGAAAAGATGATAATGACAGAAAAATCACCTCCTAAAAATATGACAATGACAATGACCAGAGCTTCTCCACATTCATAGAAACCATCATGGATATTTAATTGCTTGCCTTAAACATCACTGGAAAGCATGGATCGTGCTTTGGCACATTTTGTGGGCTCCTTGCTCATTCTTCTCGTAGCACTTTTGGTCATCCCTCTCAAACTTTTCCTAAGAGAAAAGTATTCTAGAGGTTTAGCAGCCTGTATATAATGATGTGCAATTTATTTGCAATGGGTTGAAGTAATACTGTCTTATGGAGAAGGCACGCCACAACAAACGTCACAGTCATGAATTGCATGGAGAGAATTCTGAAAATGTCCAGGAGATTAAGGGGATAATTTCTTCAAAAAAATTGGTTGAACTGTTGTCTTGGCTGAAATGAGAACAAAGAGGCATCCTATGGAAATAATATTTTTTCGACTGCTGCGAAAAAAGAAGCACTTAGTTGAAAATCCCCCAATCAACTACGGATCGACTTATACTCATTGACACTGTTAAGATGTTTGACAACCTCCATTGAGAAAGAACTCGACATTTATAAAGTGGGTATAAGATTTCAAAATGTAGTTAAGGGAGTCTTCTGAACATGAAATATAATGTTGAATAAAATGATGAAGGAAATGGAGTCATAGACATGACATGAAGGATGTAGTTGAGTCGAGTCGACTCACAGTAAAGTTGGTTGAGTGTTGTGGTGGGAAATCCCCCTACGAATTAGCATTTAGGGTTATATTATGCATGCATATGAGACCAAAAAAATCCTACTTTCTACCATCATTCCAGACCTAATCCCCATTTCTTTTAAGAAAATACATGGTTAGATGAACATACCTTGTTTCGGGCATTCGATGTCAATCCTTCTTCACGCTTGATCACTTGTTAGCAGCTCTCCTCCCAAGACTGACCTACATACAAAACAAACAAAAAACTATACATGCATTTTACCTACAGATTAATGGGTTAGAGATTCAAACATATATTCAATAAACTATGAAGAATTGATATAGTGGGACAGGAAAAACATTTCTTTATTAATTTTAATGAATCAACTTACAATGTCGAGACCGACCACTACTCTGCGAACCTAATCCTGGGCTCCTCTTCAACTGTCCTCCAACTTCTTTGCTCTATATCTCTTCTTGCACAAGGATGGCTAAAGGGTTGGGACAATGGGAATGCGCAATTGGGTAGAGTTTCTTTACTATTATTCTCGTCCTCCAAATGGTACCCCTAACCCTTCTTTTATAGGCTAGAAGAAGCTAGGTATTTGGACGAACCCTCGGCCATGCATGGATGAGAGGTTTAGTTAACTTACCCAAAGCTGTGTGTTCCATCGACAACTTTCCTTTTTTTGTGCTTTTGTAGGTACATGCGGGTTGTTTGGGTTAGCTAGCGTGTACACACGTGCAGTAATGGAGTAGTGCACCTGGGCCCTTTTAAAAGAGGTTTTTAAGAAGAGTTGTTCAAAAATGCTTTGGCAAAAAAGGAATCTAAGATGGCATGATTCCAGGTAAGCATGTCTGGTGAAAATTAGGGTTATAACAGATTCCCCCTAATGTGTGAGGTCAGAAGAGCATTGGATGGCCAAAATACATTACCAATCTTTACCGATGTGCCGAACAAGTGAGCCCAGGGACCAGGAACTGGGAGGCGCCATATACAAAATAACAAATGTCTCACTGAGGCGGGCATACCCATGCTCAGGATAAAATAGAATCATGGCTACCAATCAAATACATTGTATATCCATGTCAAATAACTATATAAAGTGTAGCCGCAAACAATACACATCGGAGCTACATCTCGAAATAAAAAAGATATACATATAGAGTATCCATCTTCTAGAAGCTGATATAGACTGATGGCTGGAGATGAGATCTTCAGATCTCGAGCAACAACTTCAAAAAATCTTCAAAACTAGGGTAGGAGTATAATATGAGTGTACGAATTTACTACCCAGAGGTCTTCAACGGCTCGTCGGTCACGGACTAGATAATCTTGATGATCAGACTGAAGGCTTCATTGATTCTGAACAAGGACTTGATTGGACATTCAGGATGGCTAGGTATGAGGGCAAGAGACAAACTGCAGAGGGGCCGACTCAGGCTTGGTGACAAACTTCCCTTGGACAACAACACGACAAATGATGAGACTCAGGCAGCATGGCATTAACATAAGTTTACGAGGCAGGAGGAAACACAGACTCTCCATATGTTTGGAAGAATAACCAAACGGAGGAGGACACAACTCTATGTAACATGAAAAACTTCCTAAAGTCGTACTACATCCCAGGGTTTGATGAACAAACAGACATATGTGCTTTATCCAAGGGTGACTCATTATGTTGCTAATAAAGAAAATACTTTTCCCTTCCTCTTTTTGGGGTATATTTGATTTTTTT